>ML392209.1:20859-72202 GCA_005239525.1 Nicotiana knightiana
CCCCCCCCATTTGGACAAAAACCCTAGCATCACCAAGCTGCCACCTCCTCCCTCTCCATCTTCTTTCTTCTCATCTTCATACGAGAATCAGACTCCCCTTCCCTACTCTAAAAACCAGCCGCCACTCCTCATTCTCACCCATTTCTCACTTCACATACACATAATAGCAGCTGAAATTCAAAAACGAGAAAAACTTCAAAATCTGAGATTTATAAAAAAGAATTCTGAAGAGAAGGAAAAAAACAGAGATTCAGATCTGCGTATGTGTACTCGCTTTAAAGTTGATCTCGCTGCGTTAATATTGCTGAACTTGCTGCTTTTGTTTTGTTCTGCTCTGTTCATCTTCATCTTTATCTTTTCTTGGCTAATTGTGGACTGTTTTGTTGCTGTCTAGGTAGAATTTTTAGTCTCAAATCATTGTAACCGCCATACATATATCAAGCCCTATAAAATTTGCCTCAATTTTGTTCATCTGTATGGTCGATTGAATATTCCTTTACTGCTCAACTATAAATTCGAATAGGGTGTTTGAAATAAGGCTGATATGAACTGGATTCTTGTTTAGCAAAAATCAGTTTGTGAATGGGTTCTATTTGTGTATATTCTCTGAAATTTCTAAATCTCCGTAATTATGTGCTGAATAGAGTTTCTTACACCGTGAATGTGTTTAGGATAAGTTTATACGTTTTTTTGGCTTTTGTCTCATGGATAAGTTTAATAATCTGATGTTATATGTAGAAATAGAAAAAAATATTATTTCATTTATTTTAGATCTAAAAAGGAAAACAAACTGAAGTGGCTTAGAAAGAAATGTGTAGGCTAGTTGCTAAAGATTTGAGTCGACCAAATGGGCCACTGGCGTTGGAAAACTTGATAGTAAAAATTGTGCGGGCACCTTATGTGGTCGCCCCTATTTAACTTATACCCGTTTTTTTAAAAACTTTTAACTTGTACCCACTTTTTAAATAACTTCAGCTCCCTTTCCCTCGCTGAGCTGAAGTTCACCAGTTAAGCTGAAATTTGCCAGTTATAAAGACAAAACTTCAGTATACGGGGCTGAAGTTCCCCAGTTAAAAAGAAAAAACTTCAGCTCTAGAGCTGAAGAGCTGAAGTTTCCCAGTTACAAACTTCAGCTTTACAAAGACAAAGATAATTACAAAGACAAAACTACAGCTCTAGAGAACTTCAGCTTTAGAGCTGAAGTTTTATCTTTGTAAACTGGGGAACTTCAGCCCAGTATGCTGAAGTTTTTGTCTNGTTTCTACACATTTTTGTGCAGATTCCAGGGTTTTGCGCAGTCGGTCGATCGATAGCTAGCAGTGCGGTTGCTATTGTGGAGACTCAAGGTAAAACCTGCTACAGCGTTCGCGATTTCGGAATCACCGTCTTATTTTGTTCATCACTGTTGTATTTATTTTCGAACAGTTGTATTTAGGAGTTATAGTAATATTTTTTTAGAGCTTATGACTTGTACTACCATATTTTAGAAAAAGGTGTAATGTATAGAGATTTCATTTCAGAAAGAATTCAAATGTTTTTAATATTATGGTTGATATTCAGTAATTATAGGCTTACCTAGTCCTTAAGACTAAGTGTCGTCACGATACCCAACAGAGGAAAAATTGGTCTGTGAAAAGTTGGTATCAGAGCTCTAGGTTCATAGGTGCTACGAGTCATAAACGAGTTTAGTAGAGTCTTNTAGCTCTAGAGCTGAAGTTCCCTAGTGTTTTTATAACTGGAGAACTTCAGCCCCGTATGCTGAAGTTCCCCAGTTACAAGACAACAACTTCAGCTCTAGATCTGAAGTTCGCAAGCCGTCTACTAAAAAGCTGAAGTTTTGCGTGATTGCCTTTGCTACTTCAGCCCCACATGCTGAAGTTATGCGCAAAAGCGGGTACGGATGCAANTAAAAAGTAAATGCGGATGCAAAAGCCCCAACTTGATATGAGCCTAGAATAAGAATAAGATTTTGAGTGGAATAAGCTTCATTGCACATTAGGCTTTTAGTTAAATGCTGGCATTTTTTTTGTAATCTCAAACCTAGGAAAGAAATAAATCTTGAATATTCGTAGAATGTTTTAGGTTCACATTTAATTCATCATCATAATTATCTACACGTCCGTGTGACATAATTATAGTTCCAAAATAAATCGAGGTTCGTGTTCGCGCGACTTTGACCAAACAAACTTAGGAAATGACAAACCTTGAATGCGCTAGTATGCTTCAGGCGCGTTTTAAACTATTATCGTGATTGTGTATACGTCCGCGTAGCATAATTATGAAAATTTTCAGTAATTAAAGCCGAAATATGCGTTCGCGCGACTTTGGCCAAATAATTTTAATAATAATAAAGTGTTCTTGATTGTGTACACGTACGCGTGACATGATTCCTGACTCACCAAACAAAACAAGTACACGTACGCGTGACTCGTTTCGAGATAATTCCGTAATCACGAATACTCAAGTAATTGAAAGCGGTAAAAGTTAAAATGCACGTAGGTTCTAAAATACGTAGTTAAGCAATTTAATTAAGCCAAGTATGATTAAAGCGACCGTTCTAGAACCACAGAACTCGGGAGTGCCTAACACCTTCTCTCAGGTTAACAAAATTTCTTACCCGGTCTTCTGGTTTTGCAGACCATAAATAAGAGTCAGTTTTACTAGATTTGCGGATTGTAAAATAAACCAGTGACTTGGGACACCACAAATTATCGCAACTGGTGACTCTGATTAAAATAATAATTCCATTTTGATAATGTCACTTAAATTAGAAAAACTCCCCCATCCCCTTCGGGAAAAAGGAGGTGTGACAAACTTGACGTAAAAGTAGTTGAAATTTGCTGAGTTATTACTTGTCTTGTTGTATACGAAATTCCAGATTTATCTTGTGTTCCATTTACTCTCTTGTGTTATTTCATGGTTTTCCGCTGACACTTGTTGTTTCTTACCTTATTGAATTTACTGTATTGTCAGCCATATCGCGAAGTATTTTATGTAAACATCATATTCCGTTGTTCCTATATTTCTACTTGTTCAGTTCGTTAGACCAGTGGGTGTCTTGACTAGTCCTCGTCACTACTTCACCGAGGTTAGTCTTGATACTTACTGGGCACCGTTGTGGTGTACTCATACTACGTTTCTACACATTTTTGTGCAGATTCCAGGGTTTTGCGCAGTCGGTCGATCGATAGCTAGCAGTGCGGTTGCTATTGTGGAGACTCAAGGTAAAACCTGCTACAGCGTTCGCGATTTCGGAATCACCGTCTTATTTTGTTCATCACTGTTGTATTTATTTTCGAACAGTTGTATTTAGGAGTTATAGTAATATTTTTTTAGAGCTTATGACTTGTACTACCATATTTTAGAAAAAGGTGTAATGTATAGAGATTTCATTTCAGAAAGAATTCAAATGTTTTTAATATTATGGTTGATATTCAGTAATTATAGGCTTACCTAGTCCTTAAGACTAAGTGTCGTCACGATACCCAACAGAGGAAAAATTGGTCTGTGAAAAGTTGGTATCAGAGCTCTAGGTTCATAGGTGCTACGAGTCATAAACGAGTTTAGTAGAGTCTTGCGGATCGGTACGGAGACGTCTGTACTTATTTTCGAGAGCTACGGAACTATTAGGACAATTTCATTTCCTTCATTCCTATTGTATGAGTTCACTGATCTCGAAGTTTGAACTTTTATCATTCCATTTTCTCACAGGTGGTGAGGACACGAGCTATAGTTCCTGATGAAGTTAACCCCAGAGCAGATGTCGCTAGGGGCAGAGGCAGAGGGTTGGCGATGAGCACGGTCGCAGCTAAGGTACCTACCAGGGCAGCATTTGAGGAGCCTCCAGTAGTTCTAGTAGGGGGTAGGTACTGGAGGTGCCTGCTGTTACCCTCGGACTTTAGGAGACCTTAGCACAGTTCCTGAGTATGTTTGGTACATTGGCTCAGGCGGGGTGGATTTCGGTTACACCAGCTACTTCACAGACCGGGAGAGGAGCTCAGACTCCCGCTGCCCACACTCCAGAGCAACGAGTTCATGTTGGTCAGGTTCCAGGTGTCATGGTGACACAACCTGTGGTCCCAGTTCAGCCCGGGGTTAGGGAAGTAGCATCTGAGGAAGAACAACTTAGACTTGAAAGGTACAAGAAGTACCCCCCTCCTATCTCTAGTGTATTGGCGACAGATGATGCCCAGGGTTTCCTGGAGGAGTGTCACCGCAGTCTTCGTACTATGGGTATTGTGGAGATGAACGGGGTTGCTTTTGTTATGTTTCAGCTCAGATGAGCGGCTTATCAGTGGTGGCGGGCGTATGAGTTGGGTAGCCCGGCCGAGTCAGCTTCACTTACATGGGTTCAGTTTTCAGAGATGTTCCTGAGAGAGTTTGTACCTCAGTCCCTTCGGGATGCATGGTGCATGGAGTTTGAGAAGCTGCGTAAGAGCACTGTGTCAGTGTCAGAGTATGCCGTGAGATTCAGTGATTTGGCCAGGCATGCACCTGCTTTGGTCGCTACAGTTAGAGAGCGTGTCCGTAGATTCATTGATGGGCTCATGCATGATATTCGATTCAGCATGGCACGAGAGTTAGAGTCGGATGTTTCATTTCAGCAGGTGGTAGGGATCGTTCGCCGAGTAGAGGGCATGTGGGATCAGGAGAGTGAGAACAGGCGGGGCATGAGAGAGAGGACAAGGAGGCGAGGAGGCCTCGTAGGCCCGAGAGATCTACTAGTCCTTACTTTGGAGGCAGGGTACGACATGGCAAAGGTTTTGTGGGTCACCCAGTTCAGTTTGAACTTTCGGCTTCGTGCAGTGTTCCAGGTGATCATGGGTCTCAAGGTACCCATACTTCACAGTTTCCATAGCCATGTCAGCAGAGAGTTTGCTTTGAGTATGGAGATACCAGCCACATGGTGAGAGATTGTCCCAGACTCCGGACAGATGTGTCACAGCGGGGTATTCAGGCTAGTAGAGGGCGCCCAAGAAAGGGAGGCCCAACCCGATTATGTGTTTCATACAGTAGGTTGGAGGCCGTTGTGCCACATGTTATCATACATGTATGTTTTGATTTGTTATAGAGGGCATCATTCGTATTTCGTTTTGGTTCTGCTTATTGGGGCGAGTTCCCTTATTTGTTGCTTCATTTATGGGTGAGTTTCATGCTTTGCACTCTGTTTGTGTGTTTGCCCCTTTTTCTATGAGTGGTGGCCCATGTCTATCATTGTTTTTATTCATCAATGAGAGTGGTCAGACTATAAGTGAGTCCTTGTTGTTCATCATGGTAGGCTTGGTGTGATTTCTGAGTATTTTGGTTACGAGCTGTGATTTGGTACTCTCCGGGGTGAGAGTTCAGTAAGTGTTGTGATTTTATTGGAAGAACTGGGTTAGTGGAAGATTTTGATTAGTAGGATGTTCATTGACCTGTGATTTAGAGTTGAGGGTGAGACCCTCGTGATTCATGTGATTTGATGTGTTTGAACCGGGCTGTGTACCGCGATAGAAGTTATATCAGGATGAGATCCTTGTGAATTGTTCATATGCTTTAGTTCTTTCCTTGTTATATTGTTTGTAGGTTAGTACTAGTAGAGAGTTGTGTCTGTCGGGCTTGTTTGATAGTTCCTTTATGTATTTCTCTTTTCAGATCCAGTCATTTTTGTTCTTTGACTCTTGAGTTTTATCTTGCGGGGTGTGTGTCCCGTGGTGTTAGTTATGAGTTGTTGATTCAGGTGTATATTTATGAGGTCTTCATGGTTCTTGCATCATCGTCAGTGTTGTGGAGGTTTGAAACGGTTTCTTATCGGATATGAGGCTAATTACCGGTGCTGGTTTTGATTACGGGCAACTATTGTGATCAGAAGTGTTATTAAGGGCCTATGTGTGGTGTGTTATGTTGTGTGGTCGTACCTTGCGGTTGTAGGCATGAATTGATGCAGCTGGTTGAGGCTGATACCGGATATGGATTTAGAATTGGGTCTTTTGAAAATGAATAGAAGGTGAGAATTTGGGGTATGAGGCTTATCGATGATGGTAGAAAGGCTAAATTGTAGTTGATATGGTGTCGTCAAGCTTATGTAGATTGGGGTGACGTGGGATCACCCGCGGGTGTATGTTGGAAGTGTGCATTCAGTGATTTGAGGACTTCGAGGCGAATATTGACACATTCGAAGACCAACGTTTGTTTAAGAGGGGGAGGATGTAATGACCCGACCGGTCGTTTTGAGAATTTAAGCTCTGTTTGGCGACATAAGGCCCTGAGCAACTTCATATTATGTATATCGACCTGCGTGCGTGGTTGAATTCAGTTACCGGGTGATTTAGAGCCAAATCAGAAGAAGGATTCAAATTTTGGAAGCTTAAGCGGTAAGAGTTGACCGAAATTTGACTTTTTTGTAAACGACTCCAGAATAGGTTTTAGATGATTTCAATAGCTTCGTATGGTGATTTTGGACTTAGTCGTGCGTCTGGAATTGGATTTAGAGGTCCATAGGATGATTTGAAGCATTTCGGCGAAACTTGAAAAAGTTGAAGTATAGAAGGTGGAGAGGTTTGATCAATAGTTGACTTTGGTGATACTGGGGTCGGAATGAGATTCCGAGAGTTGGAACAACTCCGTTATGTCAATTGGGACTTGCCTGCAAAATTTGACGTCATTCCTGATTGGTTTGATAGGTTTCGGCACGAGTTTTAGAAGTTGTATGATTTGGAAGTTCATAAGTTAGATTCATGGTACGATTTATAGTTTCATCGTTGTTTGATCTGGTTTGAGGCCTCGAGCGGGTCCGTGTTAGGATATTGAACTTACTGGTATGTTCGGACGGGGTCCCGAGGAGCTCGGGTGAGTTTCAGATTGGTTTTGGTTGTGTTGCGCTCGTTTTTTATGTTTCAACATCGTTTCTTCAAGCAGAAATGATACCTAATTAAGAAAATGAGCTCCAATTTCTGCTTTGATTGAAGCATTAGATATGTATCGTAATTACGGAGCTATAGCAAAAAAATCGTCGAATTTAGACATTGTATGAGGAAGTTATACTCATTTTAGTGTCGGAGAAGAGAGTTGGTGTTGGTGCTTCTCAAATGCAAAGTTGGGTCCTTATCTACGGAGCCGCGGGTGCAAAAAATGGTCCGCGAAAGCGTAAATGATAGCTGGAAATGCGCAGGTGCGAATATTTTTGTCACAAAAGCGAAAATCCCTGAGTATAAAAAATCAGACCACGTCATTTTGGTATTTTGAGCATATCTTGAGTTCTATAGCTCTGATTAAGGTGATTTTCATGGCGTTCTTCTCGTCTTTTCATGGGGGTTAGTATCTAAGTATAATTTTTATTTTTTAATATGATTACAAAAAATTAATCCATATTTTGATTGGAGAATTGAGAATTTTTATCAAAAACTTTTTAAAGAGAATAATTGGGTTTGAACATTGATTCAGTATCGAAATTTGATGAAATTAGTATGATTGGACTCATACTGGAATAAGTGTTCGGGTTTTGTAAAATATGTCGGGTTCCGAGGTGCGGGCCTGGGGGTCAACTTTTGGGTCGATTTTTAGATTTTTGTAAAGATTGAAACTTTGTGATTCGGAATAGTTTTTTATAAGTTTTATTTGTGCTTTGAAATTATTTTAGTTGGATTTGAGCTGTCCGGAGGTCTTTTCACCCGAGAAGTTCATTTTAGAGTACTGGTTTGTCGTATTTGAGGTAAGTATCTTTCCTAACCTTGTATGGGGGAACTACCCCTTAGGATTTGAGTCTTCTATGTTGATTGTAGTCCGTGTACATGAGGTGACGAGTGCGTGCTCGGACTTATTTGTGGAAAGTTGGCATTTTAAGGATCTTAGGTCCTTACATTCACCGAGTATGAAACTGTTCTTGATATGACTGAGTTCCTAATTACTAGTTTCATCTCTACCTGCTTAAATTAGAATTACTTGCTTTTGGAAGATTTTATCCCTTTTACTGTCATGCTATATCTTCGTAACTGCTTATCTCTATTTGTAATTATCATCATCTCATCCTATAATTGTTTGGTCTTAATTGAGGTTATGGTTATCTTCCCGTTGCTTGTCCTTAAGTGAAATTGTTGAATATTCTCATAACGGCTCCACCTAAAGGAAGTTTAGATATCCTATACTTCAGTTGACTTGCCCTTACATAGAGTTATCGGATTCGTGTTAGTTTCTTGTTGTTGAACCGTGCAGTTGGGTGTGACTGTTACATGCTATTTTTCTTCCTTGTCGAGCTCTTCTTATTATGCCTAGCCTTCTTTCTTGTGCTTATTCCGTGTTAACTAGCCTTGCCTTTCTTGTGATCGAAGGTTCTTGAGTCAATGTATTTACCGTATCTTGTATTATTGTCATTGTTGTTGTTGTACTTGTTGTGGTGATGCATGAGGTTTCTGTCATGCGGTTGTTGATATGGGTATTTGCACGAGGTTTCTGTCGTGTGGTGTTTTCTACTGTTATTGCACATGCGGTGTGACAAGACAGGATATGTATATGTGGGTTGCGCATGTGGCGAGACAAGGTGGGAACATGTTGTGCACGTATGGCGAGACAAGGCGGGCAATCACTTTACTATTTCACATGTGGCGAGACAAGGTGGGCTGTGCCAGGGATTGTTTATGATACTTGTGTTTGCCTGGGGGCATTTCTTGTTGTAGACATTGTGTAATGATACACTTACTGTGTGAGCTTATTCTTGTGAAAATTGTGAGAAAACAACGTACGTGTTGCACTTTCCTTTCCCTATGCTTATTAGCTGGTTGAATTATGTTAGGACACCTGCACAAGCATACACGTAACTAAGCACTCTTATCAGATTAAGGGGCTTCCTTGTTATTGTGGGAATAACTCCAATTGGCACGTGAGTCGTCCATGCAGTTATTAGCTGAAATGAGGGCACAAGATGCCATATGTTAGGGTCCAGATATTGGGACCCGTGAGTTGTGATTTGTCTGAGGTTCGGTACCTCATGGAGTCAACTAAGAACTTACCATAAAAGTAGTTGAAATTTGCTGAGTTATTACTTGTCTTGTTGTATACGAAATTTCAGATTTAGCTTGTGTTCCATTTACTCTCTTGTGTAATTTCATGGTTTTCCGCTGACACTTGTTGTTCCTTACCTTATTGAATTTACTGTATTGTCAGCCATATCACAAAATCTTTTACGTAAACATTATATTCCGTTGTTCCTATATTTCTACTTGTTCAGTTCGTTAGACCAGTGGGTGTCTTGACTAGTCCTCGTCACTACTTCACCGAAGTTAGTCTTGATACTTACTGGGCACCGTTGTGGTGTACTCATACTAGACTTCTGCACATTTTTGTGCAGATTCCACTGTTTTGCGTAGCCGATCGATCGATAGCTAGCAGCGCGATTATTGTTGTGGAGACTCAAGGTAAAACCTGCTACAGCGTTCGCGATTTCAGAGTCACCGTCTTATTTTGTTTACACTGTTGTATTTATTTCCGAACAGTTGTATTTAGGAGTTATAATAAAAGTTATGTAGAGCTTATGACTTGTATTACTGGGTTTTGGGAAAAGGTATAATGTATAAAGATTTCATTTCAGAAAGCATTCAATTTTTTTTTTAATATTATGGTTGATATTTAGTAATTATAGGCTTACCTAGTCCTTAAGACTATGTGCCATCACGATACCCAATGGAGGGAAAATTGAACCGTGACAAGAGGAAACTTTTGGATTGATAGAAAATCTAAGCTTCGGCAGAGATAGAGTTGTCAAAAGCCTTTTGTGGTCAATGGGAGTTTCTTTTGAGCCTCACATTCACATTTCAAAGTCATTATTATTTTTAAATTCCCCTCCCATTTGATTCTCTTTTGATCCCTTTTGTTGGAGTTATTGCTCCTTTTATCTCTTTTTTGGAGTTATTGCTCCTTTGATGACTCGGACTCCCAACCATGAGATTGTAGGTGGTGGGCACTGACTATCGGAGCAAGCCCTCTTGTCAATCCATCACTTTATTATTGTAATTAACGATTATGATATTTATGTCTCTTTCCATGACCTAGAAGTCTCCCCGAACGTTGTTGATAAGTATACAGTGGCAGATCTAGAGGGTAACGTGCGGATTCCCCGGGAACCCAGTAGCTTTTGCACAGTCCATGTATATGTATTAAAAAATTTATTAAATATCTAAAAATATTTGATTGTAAACCCAAAAACTTTAAAGTCGGGACGCGCCTCTGTAGGTAAATATGCTTATGATTAGTTATAAGCATTCACCATTTTAATTCATATTCTTGCCTTTTTAAATTCATAAATTGTTTAATTTGTGAAAATACTTTTAGTTTCTTGAAAAACATTTTACAAAAAAGGAGAACATTTCCAATCACTGTTTTTAGAAGGCCAAATACATATGCAACCCCTTAAACTTGCCCAAATTTTCCATTTAGACACTTGAACTACCCTTTTTCATACGAACACTTAAATTCAAGTTCTAATGTGCCTACTAGACATACACTACTTACATGGTAGTGTGCATGAGTCTCACCTCCAAAAAGAGCGTGAATGGACAAAGCCTTTATTTTGCATAGTATATTTTTTTTCTTTTCCTTCATCTTCTCTCTTCCCTTGACAGCCATTTCCACCAGCATAACTACCAAATCTCCACCAGCCTGCCACTACCACATCACCGTATGCAAAAATGGAAGGATACCATTAAGCAACTCTCCTAATTCAATAGCATAAATACAAATCTCTGCATCATTTTTCCTCTTCCTATCTCATTGTTAATTCCAAATAGATTTGCTTACTGCCGATGAAAGTCCGACAACATTATTGCTACTACCAAAAGGAGCAGTAGTTTGACGTTCTTCTTTTGCTTATTTTTATGTACATTGAATTTTTTCCTTTGGAGTTTTAAGGTAGAAACCTTTTACTTCCATTTTATATAGTGGATTTCTCATCTCTACATGTAGATGTAGGTCAATCGACCGAATCACGTTAAATGTTAGTGTCTCTTTTGGTATTTTCTCTTTTGTTATTTATCGTCATTCAAGGTTTGCTTTGTTAGCTTCCACATGACACCTATTATTTCTGTAACAACCCGGCCGGTCGTTTTGAGCATTTTCATTCCGTTCAGCTATTTTAAGTGCTGAGTAGCTCTGTATGATGTATTATGACTTGTGTGAATCATCGGTTTTGATTTTTAGATTATTCGAAATCGATTTGGAAGAATGAATTCATGATAGAAGCTTTGAGTTCGAAGAATTGACCAAGTTTGACTTTTGTGATTTTACCCCATAACGGAGTTTTGATGGTTCCATTAGGTCCGGATGGTGATTTTAGACTCAGGCCTATGCCCAAATTTGTAATTGGATATTTCTAGAAGGATTCGACATTAACTGGGAAAGTTGAAAATTTTAAGGTTTGCAAAATTCATAAGTTTGATTGGAAGTTGACTTTGAGGATAACATATTTGGATTGTGGTTCCGGGAATTGGAATATCTTCGATATGTCATTTGAGACATGTGTGCAAAATTTGAGTTCATTCCGGGTTGATTTGATATGTTTCGGCGCGAGTTTTGGAAGTTGAATGTTCAAAGTTCATTCAAGTTGGAATTGAGGTGTGATTCGTCATTTCGATGTTGTTATGTGTGATTTAAGGCATCGAGTAGGTTTGTGTTATGTTATGGACTTGTTGGCATATTTGGACGGGGTCCCGAGAGGCCCGAGTTAGTTTAGGACGAGGTTCAGATCATTTTCGTTTCATGTTTCACCTGAAGATATACTGGTTCTGGTGCTTCCGCATCTGCGGAAGAATGGATGCAAATGCGATTCTGTAGATGCGGAAAATTGGTGGCAGAAGCTCAAGCAAGCTTGTCTAGGGATCATCGTAGATGTGGAGGAAGAGGCACACCTACGTGTGCGCAAAAGAAAAATCCTTGGGCGCAGGGGCAGTCCTCTGCACAAATGCGTGTTCAGGGGTCGCACCTGCGATTACGCAGGAGCAGATTTTTTCCGCATATGCGAAGAGTCATTTTTCCAGCTTTTTCCGCATAAGTGGGTCATCGTTCGCAAAAGCGAAGAGGACTAGGCAGAAGCTTTAAGTTCAAAGATTTGGTCATTTTAGCATATTTGGAGCTATGGAGCTCAGATTGAAGTAATTATTTAGGCAATTTTCACCACGTGGATTGGGTTAAGTGTTCTCTACTCGGTTTTAGTCATATTTCATGAATCTATCTTTTATTTTGACATTTGGATGATGAAATGTAAAGAAAAATTGAGGGGTTTTAGCCTAATGTTTCACAGAGTCAAATTTGGGTGAAACTAGTATGGTTAGACTCGTAATTGAATGGGTTGTCGGATTTTACAAGTTTCGTCACGTTGCGAGGGGCAACATGAGTGTTGTGAGCGAGAGAGATTGGAGAGATTGATGACTGAGTGCGATCGAGGGCCTGTTGTGAGTGTTATTTATGGGATCAGGCTGCATGTCCCAACATGCTTTATTGATTCGTGCTAGGATTTGGCTTATTATAAGGCTTGGGCTGGATCAGCCCCTCTAGAGTCTGCACATCCACAGTGGGCGCAATTGCTAGAAATCATCTAAATTTGGGCTGGATCTGCCCTAGTTCATTTGCATTGGGCTGGATCTACCCTGATTTATTTGCATTAGGATAGATCTGCCCTGGTTGGATCTTCTCGGTACACTACTGAGTGACTGAGTGTGCTGAGTATTGAGCATGGAGAGTGAGAATACAAGATAGTGAGATTGAGTACTCTGAGAGTGTGAGTACATGAGTTCATCACTGAGATGCATTGCATTTGACATACGTACTTGAAATTCATGCATAGAGATGCATTCCTTCTACTACCCGGTTTTGGTGACATTCATGATATCACCTGTGTATTGACATGTAGGCATAAAGATGTACTTTACTCATGCTATTTGAAAATTGAAACATCTTATTTATTGTTGAAAGTGTTTTGGAAAAATCACAGTTTTCGAACTTACTCATAAGTTTTTGGTGTTTTCGGTGGAAGATTTGGGATTTACGGTTATACTTGAAAAGCATGCCTATTTTTCGTAACTGTGAACGAGTTGAGAATCTTATCTCTGAGTTATTTTCTTGTACCATTTTTATTATATTGTTATGAACTGTGGCTGGTTATTGGAGTTGGACTCTGACCCTTGTCCAAGCTCGTCACTACTTTCAACCTAATGTTAGGTTTGTTACTTATTAAGTACATGTGGTCACTTGTACTCATACTACACTTCTGCACCTTGCATGCAGATGTTAGATGCTGATGTTGTTGCGTATGGTGGGAGCTGGATTTGAAGATGTACCTGTGTTCCAATTATGACTATCACTTGTCCTTGGTAGCATTAGATCCGAATTTAGTTCATTTATATTTCAAACAGATGTTGAACTATTTCAATTCAATTTTGTAAAAAAAAATCAAAATCTTAGAAGCTCATAATTTGTCTCGCACCCTCTTTTTTCTCCCTCGTGAAAATCGGGGTTTCGACATTTAATGAGACAACTCCCTTCTCTTTTGAGATGGGAGTATGAGATCTGAAGAGTCGCCACCTAACGGATTATGGTGCGTTAGGGCACCTAGAGCAAATAACTCATGAAACTAGTTTGCATCACCAGAGATCGGGTAAGGGCTTGAAATTACCTTGAGGGAAGGTGTTAGGCACCCCTCGAGATCCACAAAGGTGGGTCCCAGCCGAACTTAATTAAGCGAATTAGTCATTAAATAAAAACAAAGCAATTTAGACAACTATTATTTTAAAGCAGGAATTAAAGGGGTCCTAAGTTTCTTAGCCTATAGGATCATTTCCATGCAATACTTGGTAACTTTCCCCAAGTTGGGGTGCTACACATAGCATTAGCGCACATGTCATCATCTCCTTTACTACCCAATTACTATCTTTCAGTTATTACCTAAGCGTTCTAATAGCTTCTAACTTGTACCTTATGCGTGCTCTACCCGTCCCTTACCTATGGTCCTGGATGTGTTTAGGACCTCTATTTAAGGTAGTTCTAGACTGACCTAGGTTGCTAAAAATGAGAAATCTAAGCGACAAACAAAAATTAAGATAGCACTGCCACGTAAGGAGCAAATAGGGGCTCATGTTAACCTCCACAAGTAAACAGCAAATGCACGTAACTCCAACAGACAACTTTTATTAATTTAAGACCTTATAGGCAGGATATCTAGATGAGCGTAAACAAAATATAAGACATCAGTTTGTTAAAGCGAGCAGTGGTACCTATCAGTTTGCCTACTGATTTTTGTAAAAACTCTGAATCTGCACAAACTTCAAGAAATACTAACTCACAGTTCTTTTTAGCCCCAAAATTCCTATAAGTTTGCCTAAGTGATAACTAGAATGGAATCCTATAGGCATGGAATCTAAAATTGTTAATTAAACCACAGTTTATAAATGAGTTACTGATTTTAACAGATAATTTTTTTTATCCTTTAGACCCTATATGCATGCTTTCTAATTTGCAGAATTAGTTAACTCCTATAGGCATGATTTCTAGGTGTTAGAACTGATTTATTTATTTCCTATAGACATGCTTTCTAGTTTACAGAATTAGTTAACTCCTATAGGCATGATTTCTAGGTGTTAGAACTGATTTATTTATTTCCTATAGACATGCTTTCTAGTTTACAGAATTAGTTAACTCCTATAGGCATGATTTCTAGGTGTTAGAACTGATTTATTTATTTCCTATAGACATGCTTTCTAGTTTACAGAATTAGTTAACTCCTATAGGCATGATTTCTAATTTATAGAATTAGTTAACTCCGATAGGCATGATTTTTAGGTGGGCAGAAACGTTAACAAATTGCCAGGCAAGTTCAATAACTTACACAAAGAAGATCCTATATACATGATATCTAATGCACATTGAGATTGGAAATAGGTGTTGATCCTATGAACATGGATTCTAATGCAGAATTTTAAAAGACTTATAGGCAAGATTTCTAATATGCCAAAATAGGACAGTTCAGAGTCATAAACAGCCAGAAGGGAACCTTATGGACATGATCTCTAAATGCACATAAGGAATCAATACAATGGACCTATAGGCAGGATTTTGACCCCAAGCTTGAACAAAGACATATAGAAACCCCTCCCCAACTTTTTACTAATAACCCCGGATCTGTTATTACAGAGATTATTACATCCCAGTACGAATGAATCACATAATACTAATCATTACACTATAGGGAGCCTTAGAAGACCCAATGTCAACCTGGAAACCAGGCCTTCAAGCAAGCAAGTCTGAAGTACAGGTGTTCCATCCATGATACACAAAGTGGGCTTCTGGTGTGTCAAAGTTCCCAAGGGCCTCAGGAACCCCGAGCAATGCTCACACTAGTACCCTTTTCAGAGAAACAGTTTGTGAAAGATTGGAAGACCAGCCCCAGTGTGTCAGAGTTTGGAAGAGTCTCAAGGACCCTAGGAAATGCTCACATTGGAGTGGTAGGAACAAGATAACTAAGAGTAGAAGTTTGAAAATAGTATATAAGGGGTAGAGGGACAGTTCTTTAGAAAAAACAATTTAATTTTCAGAAGTGATAGGTCCAAACCCCATAGTTGCAAACATAATTGGGCCAAGAAACAAATAATCACATGTTTTTAAAAAGATTATAACTTATTCACACTAAGTATTCATACTAATACTTAATGTGATTTACAAAGAGCAGGGACACTTTGAACTAACAGACAGGATTGGCTACACATATTTGCAATATCTAAACATGCTCAGAATAGGGAACATATAGTTGAACCAAACAAGGTTTCATATTACTGAGGATTACTTAGTTCATTAATTACCACTGGGTGAAATCATGACATGTATTAAACAGGAAACATGCTGAAGTTTGAGATAATTAACAAAGCAAACACATAGAGCAGGATAGGGTAGTAGCATGCTAGTTTCAGAAGGAAGTAAACAAGTATCATGGATCAAACAGAAGCATATTTAAATTTGAAATATACTAACCACATAGTCATATAGAGAAAAACGAGATAACAAGGATTAGGGCATAGCATTTGGGAAGGAAATGGCCAGGAATCATGTGTCACACAGAAGCATGTTGTATTTTTGTAATATGACTACATAAACATATAGAATAGAACAAGAGAACAGTTCTAAGGCATACCAGTTAGGGAGAAATTAGACAGGAAGGTGTAGGCAATTGGAATCCAAGAGTCTAGCCTTGACTTTCAGCCGGCTAGACAATGCAGCAAAATAGGAAGAACTCAAGTAGTGTGTTTGTAAGTGTGTGAGTGTAGGTTTGTGAGCTTGAGCTTGTGTATCAGCCTGTGTTCGTGCTTCAAATAATAAAAGGTTTATATAGCATACAACAGGGTAAACCCAATAAGGCAAGAGAACCAATTACGCACAAATAAGGCATGCAACATCAATTAACCAATTGATTAGGGATAAACACCAATCAATTAAGAGAACAGAATCCTGAAAATGTCACTTAAATTATGGAGAGTCTCATACGAAATCAATCATCAGACAAGATTGCGGTTTAATAAGGTAAGAAATAAGTCCAGAGACCATTTATAGGTCGGTCACAATAATCAAAGCCCAAAAATCAAGCGAGTAATACAATTAAGGAAAGTAGTACCAATCATGAATCACATATAAGGAAAGAATATGTAAAAATCTTTAGAGTGATATCAGTTTTAAAAGAAAACTGAATTTCAAACCTTAATTAGGAAAACAAATCAATTAACCCATTTTAATTGACAGGGTCGAAGTAAACGGGTAGCCATTATAGCAAGAAGTTGAATAATTAGAAACCTTAGGACATGCAGACATAGATATAAGAAGCAGTCGCAAAAGTAAAGAAAATCGGAGTTGAACACTTACACGTTTAAAATATTTTGTAGAAATCTCTTAAAAGAAAATCAAAACCCTAGATTTTAGGGAAAACGAAAATCGGTTAACAATAATAGGAAAAACAACAGAATCTTAAAGGAAAAGTAACAAACAAACTCAAACCGCTTCAGATCTAAAGAGAACTGAACGGATTTAGCCAGAAATAGTAAAACATAAGCAGAGGTGAGAAAAATCTGGTTTGAACCAGAGATTTGATGCCATAAATACGAAGATATTAGTACTCACAGACATAGGAGTCAACACAGACAAACTCATCAAGAAAACGAGGGATTTGAACCAAGTCTGTTAGAATCTCTTTGAGATTCCATCAAGTAATATGAAAGTCGAACAACCAGTAGTGATACGAGGCCGGATAAGGCCTAGAATCAAAGAAGAAACCCATGGATCGAAGGGATTTTGGTGACGATGGGCTAGGGTTAGGAGGAGGGTGAGAGAGAGAATATAGGAGGAGAGGGTTTCAGGGCGGCGGGCTGTGAAAAAAATGAGTAGGATTTGGGGGTGGTTTGGTTAATTAAAAAAGGTAAGGGGTCCTGGACCGTTGATCTTCTGGGATCAACGGCCATGATTCAATCTGGGTTGGGGCGGGTTTAAAGAATTGGGTTATGGGTTATGGATATTGGGTTGGTTTAATTAGGTTGGGATAGTAATTGGGCTAAGTCCAAAAATCAAACTAAAAGAGGCTATTTGTTAATTACCCAATTAATTTGATAAAATAATTTATAGAAATAGCTAATAAATTATAAAATGCTTTTTATGCATGAAAAGGATTTAAAATAACTACTCAATGTTATAAAAAATATAAAAGGTCATTTTCTTGTAAGAATAAAGTAATTATGCACATATGGGCTATTATTGCAAAGTTATTGCAATTATAACCTAAAGATGTAAGAATGGTTATTCGTAGTATAAATAAAGCTTAGTACGAATATAAATGATGAAAATTAATTAATAAAATTATTATAAAATCGTTTGTGATGTAATTAATAATTGTTTGGATAATAAAATAATGGAATAAATTAATTATAAATCCTTTTAAAATTGCAAAAAATTATGGAAAAATATTAATTGATGCTCATGCGTTGTTTTGAAAGTATATATGCATTTTGGAAATAATATATGAAAAATTTGGGTATCAACAATTTGTACTACCAGTCCTTGGGAAATTCTTGTATAAAAGCAGTTGTATTATCATTTCTTCTCTTAATAAACCTCATTAAATTAGATAGTTATTAATTTTCTTACCTAGCGGGTTGGGTTAGGTTCCATTAAGACTAGTTGGATTTTCGATCGTGACAAGTTGGTATTAGAGCTTTAGGTTCATAGGTTCTACAAGTCATGAGCAAGTGTCTAGTAGAGTCTTGTGAATCTGTATGATGATAACCACACTTATCTTCGAAAGGCTACATGGCATTTAGGATAAACTTCCCATCTTTCTTTCCTTGTCGTGCGGTATTGATTCAGCTTGAAGCATAACTCTTTGAATTCCTTCCACGCATTCGCATGCGCATGCGCATGTGAGCGCTCGATATCAACAGCACATCAACTGTTTGTGATTCTATAGATAAGGTGCGAGATATGATTTTGAAATGCTGATGATGGACCAATTTGGAGGCCGGGTTTTTGTTGTAGCTTGAGCATAGTGATTTCGGTTGTGTGAGCCGGTTCTTTTGGACTTATATGTCTGATACTATCACTATGAGTAGAATTTGTAACTTGATGAGTGTCTCCATGGCTATATGATGCGTATGATGTGACTGCAAGATGTGTTCATATGGTTTGAATGTGACTAGAAGAGTTTTCATGGGATGTGAAAATGACTATTGGGTGCCTGATTTCTGTCTTGATGTGACGTATAGTCTCGAGTTATGAGTGTGTTGAAAGATTTTTCGTGTTGTTTAATTGTAAAACAAAGAAGATTTTCATGTCCCATAACCAGGGTTATAACCAGCGAGGTAATCGATGTGATCCTTATGATATTGTGTGGAGGCTTTCTTTTCTACCAGTGGGTTATATTTGTGCGATTTGAGTTTAGAACGGTTGTAATAGTTGATCTGAACGCCACGTGGATGTATGCGAGCTTAATAGATGATTTGAGGTACTATATGTTTATGTTATATGAACTTGTAAAGGATTTAGTTGAATTTCCCTGCGGTATTATGGTAGTAATAGAGTATGGGTGTTGCGAGTAATTGTGTGTTTTGATCTATGGCTTTGAGCCAAGTGGGGGAGTGTGCTATCACCGATTTGATTGCATGGTTATGTGTTGTGCTAATTTCGATTTAAGGCATACTTGTGAATCTATGACTTGCAGAGTCTGGTTTAGAGGATGACTTCAGCAAGGAAACTTCTAGATGCATAATGTATTACACTTTATGGGTATATGGAAACCGTGGAATGACTTGAGTTTGTTATTCGTGACGAATGTGGTGTGCATGGAGTGGGGGTTCACTCGTTTGTTAAGAGGTGTGGGTTACTTCTTTGGGTATCATCGTGCTAATGGGACACAAGTCATTTGGCCCAGTTGGACGGTGTGATTCAGATTTGAGCAGAGTGGGTAACTCTTGAGAAGTAACTAGTGGATTCGAGATTTATACGTAGCAATTGAAAATTTTACGTTGACTAGAATCCGAGATTTATGTTGGATGGTGTCGAGACTTGTGTCATTTATATATCATTATGGATTCTACATTTTAGCATCAGGAAGGTGAAGGAAATAACTTTAGATTCACAGAAGGTCTCATCTGAGTGGGTGTCTCGGCTATGGTACTTTGGGGGTGCTTAGGAGGGAATACATCGGCTTATGGACCTTAGGGCAGAGTGGTTTTATTCTAGGGTCTTGTGGGATGAGTTTTTGGTTGAGGATCAGGGTATTATGGCGAGGAGGAATGTCAACTTGAGGGTGATTCGAAAAGAAATCGAAGAAATAGGACATCTTGGTAGTAGGTTAAATCAGTACAGTAATGGGTATGATCGGTTCCTTGAGTACCTATGATGTGGTGAGTCTCGACGGATGTTTTGTGGCAATAATCTTGGGTTTTGGCAACCTGCGACTTGGTTGAGTTAGAGATATTCAGTTCTGATGGATTGGTTAGGTGCAAATATGTTTCGAAGAGTTCTCGATGGTTTTTACCACCGTTTGAGATGGATAGTTCCTAATGGCTAGAGGAGCATGATGCGTATTGTGATTTTCTCCTGGTTGAGATCAAATGGAAGATTTCTAACTGATCGGGTATGTATTCTGCTGGTGACTCAGAGTTGATTATGAGATTCTTGTACTTTTCATATTATGGCATGATAGATGCGGTGTGTTGTATGGGGTTGATATTTTCATGTGCAAGGTCGCGGTTCATATTTGGAAGGAAGGTCATGAATTTTGGATAACATGGATAATTTCAGATATTTAGATGAATGTTATAACTACTTGGTAATTCTTGAGAAGGATGCACATTTCAGAAGGCACATTGTGTGTTGACTTACAAATGATGCATTGGTATTGCGGTACTCGCCTGGTTGATCGACTGCTAATGTTCAAATTTTACTATATGGCACGGAAAAATTATAGAAATATCTCTCATGGGGATGATTGTGTATGAGAGATGTGTTAATCGTTCGCGTGGTGAAGTTGGAATCAGATATGGTGATTTGTGTGCTCTATGGATTTGGAGACTGGGAATTCACAGAAGCAGATTGTTTCGTGGTTGTGGACTGTGAATATGTGGCCAAAGATAGCGAGATGATAGTATGTGTTATGGTTCAGTCATTGTGGAATTTCGTAGGGTTATTATCTATTTGAGGATGAGCAGAATTGAGTTAGGGCCCATTGGTAGGCCCAATGAGGATTTGTATTCTACATCGAATCAGGTTGGTTGACTTCGTACTACTATTGTTGAGGGATGTGATGTTCTGTTAGAGTTGAGCTTATTTGTGTTCTGATATGTTGTATGAGTTACTCTTCTATGATATGAGGGGCGGTGATTTGTTGGTTATATGCACACTTGGTGCAGTTCTATTTGAGCCTTATAGCAGAGTTTGAGCGAGAGGGGTATTAGGGTGTTGAATGACTGGTTGCACATTGATCATGTTCTTTTCGGACTATGTTATTAAGTTGTTTTCTTCTACGTGGTTACGGTCATGCACCTTGGGTACTTGATGTCAAATTACGCGTGGTTGTGGATTTCGAGCATGGTAGCTTAAGGTGTTTCATATGGACCAATATTTGGATGGGGTTATGCATTGCAGCTAGGTTATGTCGGGATATGATCTTTTTTGTTAGATATATGAAAACACTAAGTCCAAAAATGATCATATTTCCATCCGATTCACACTCGAGACCCCCGAGACCCTGTTCGAATATATACCAACGAATTTCAAAACACATAATGGACCTACGTGAGGCTGCAAATCACATCAAACAACACAAATTCTACGAATCACAACCCAAATTCAAGCCTATGAATTATGAACTTCTGAATTTTGAAATCAACGCTGATTCATACCAGATCAACTCCGATTGACACCACATTTTGTGCAAAAATCATAAATGTCATTACGAACCAATTTCAACTTTCAAAATCGATATCCGACCACGATATCAATAAAGTCAACTCCTTGTCAAACTTTCCAAAAATCTTCCATTTTCCAACTTTTGCCAATCATGCTAAAATGACCTACCCTCCAAATCAATATCTGGACACGCTCCTAAGACCAAAATTACCATACGGAGCTATTGAAACTGTCAAAACTCCATTTGGGATTCATCTTCACACAACTCAATTTGTGGTCAACTTCTACGACTTAACCTTCCAACTTAGGACTATGTATCACATTTCACTATGAAACTCATCCGAAACTGTAACGACCCGACCGGTCATTTCGAGCATTTACACTTTTCTCGGTAGTTTGGAGACACGAGTAGCTCCGTATGATATATTAGGACTTGTGTGCAAAATTTGAAATCATTCCGAGTTGATTTGATATGTTTCCGCGCTAGTTTTTGGAAGTCGAAAGTTCGAAAGTTCATTAAGTTTGATTTGAGGTGTGTTTCACCGTTTTGATGTTGTTATGCGTGATATGAGGCCTCGAGTAAGTCTGTGTTATATTATGGGACTTGTTGGAATGTTCGTACGGGGTGCCGAGGGGCTCAGGTGAGTTTCAGATAGGTTTGGGTTGTGTTGCGCTCGTTTTTCTTATGTATCGACGTCATTTCTTCAAACAAAATGGTACCGTATTAACCAAATAAGCTCTGATTTTTGTTTTGATTGAAGCATTAAATCCTTATTGTGATTACGGATCCGTAGAAAAAGAATCGTCGAATTTGAACATCGTATGAGGATTTTATGGTCATTTTACTAAGAATTAGGTTGTCAAATTTTTCAGATTAATTACGATATTGTCACTGACTTCGTATTTAAAAATCTGCACTATTTCCAAATATTGAAACCAACATATCTCCTTCATTACAAGGTTAAATGGAGTGATTCAAAAGCCTAACTTGACTGAAATTTCACAAAGAATCCATTGGAGGTATCAAAAGCAAGTTTGGGTATCGTTTGGCATGCAAAACGAGGTAGAACAGCTGAACAAAAATACCTAATATCAAAAGTTTGTTCATTTGGTCATATTTTGAGTTGGGGATCTCGGATTTGGACAATTCTTGGAGACGATAAATTTCGGGGTTTTGTCTAAAATTTCATAAAGTGAATTTTTGAGTTTTGAGCATCGATTCGGAGTCGAATTTGAGTGAAACTTGTATGGTTGGACTCGTAATTAAATGAGTTGTCGGATTTTGTGAGTTTTGTCGGGTTTCGAGGCACGGGCCCGGGTTTGATTTTTTTGGTCGATTTTGGGATTTTGATTAAAGATTCGACCTTTATTGATCGGGTTTGTTTCCTTTGGAATTATATGATGTATTTGAGTTTCTTTTGGCTAGTTTCGAGCTGTTCAAAGGTCGGTACATGCGGGATGGTATTTTTGGAGTATCGTTTGGGTTCCTGGGTGTTGGATTTGGCTTCTTCGAGGTAAGTAACTCTTCTAAACTTAGTGCGAGGGTATGAAACCTCGTAATACATATTATGTGATTGGTATTGAGGTTACTTTTATGCTAGGTGACTGGTGTGTGGGCGTGCACCATGTGAAATTGGGACTGTGTTACTTCCATGGCTCGGTATTGTGGTCGTACTTTGTTGATATCCGTGTTTTTACCATATGATAAAGTAGTTAAGCTGTCAATATATTTAGGCATTATGCCGATATTGTTTGGATCCATAGTAGTCATTTCTTACTGTCATCTCGCTGATTCCATTGATATTTCGTACTCAGTCATATTCATGCATTCATATCATCTCTCAGTCTCAGTTGTTGTTTATTGATGGATCATGTCATTGTTGTCGGGCTAGTTTCTTGACATTGTGAGCCCGTGAGTGAGACTAGAGATATTGATGCCTGAGTGAGGCCGAGGGCCTGAGTGAGAGTGACATTATGGGATCGGGCTGCATGCCGCAGCATATTATATTGATAATTTTTTATAGGATAAAAATTGATATATTGATTATACATATATGGATCGGGTTGCATGCCACAACAAGCCTTCTGGCTATATTTATGTATATGGACCGGGTTGCACACCGCGACAACCCTTAGGGCTACTTATATATATATATTATGGGTCGGGTTGCACGCCTCAATGAGATTGGATCGGGTTGCAAGTCGCGGCAATATAGCGCTTGCATTGAAGGAGCCCCTCTGGAGTCTGCACACCCCCAGTGAGCGCAATCGACTATATATATATATATGGATCGGGCTGCACACCGCAGCGGTTATTATACATCACTGAGTGATTGAGTGTGCTGAGCATTGAGCATAGTGAGAGAGAATGCGAGACAGTGAGATTGAGTACTCTGAGAGTGTGAGTACATGATTCATCTCTGAGGTACATGGCTTTTGCATGCACACATGACATACAGGCATATAAATGCATTTTTCCTCGTGCTATACGGTGTCACGACATTCATAACTTATTATACACATTGATATGTGTGCATAGAGAGGTACTTTATACTTGTTATCTGGAAAGAAAATGAAAGATTTTTATTTATTTTGGAAAAGATATTTGGAAAATTACAGTTTGCAAACTTACTTGTATTTTTGGCATTTTCGGTAAGAGATTTGGGTTTTTTTCACTAAGATACTTGAAAAGCATGACCATTTTCTGGAACTGTGAACAAGCTGAGCATTTTTACTTCCGAGAAACCTCTTTTATACTTGTATTTATACTGTTATGAACTGTTGTGGGATTTTGGTATTGAACCCGACCTTGTGTTAGCTCGTCATTGCTTTTAACCTAAGTTTAGGTCTGCTACTTATTAAGTACATGGGGTCGGTTGTACTCATACTACACTTCTGCACCTTGCGTGCAGATGTTGGCTGCTGATGTTGTTGTGTTCAATGGGAGCTGGATTGAAGATGTACATGCGTCCCGGTTGTAGCTGCCCCTTGTTCGTGGTAGCTTTATATCTATAAAACTCTATTTATGTACTTTTTAAATAGACTATGTATTTATTTCATTTCAGCATTGCAAACTCTAATCTTAGAAGCTCATGATTTGTACTACCACTCCTTGGGAAATGTATAAAAGTAAGATAATTTCTATACTTTATTATATTGTTAACATTATTGGAATTGGATAGTTATTAGTTGGCTTACCTGGGGGGTGGGTTAGGTGCCATCACGACTAGTGGATTTGGGGTCGTGACAAGTTGGTATTAGAGCTCTAGGTTCATAGGTTCTGCAAGTCATGGGGAAGTGTCTAATTGAGTCTTGTGGATCGGTATGAGGGCGTCCATACCTATCTTCGAGAGGCTACAGGACATTTAGGATACACTTCCCATATTTCTTTCCTTATCGTGCGGCATTGATTCAGCTTGAAGCGTAACCCTTTGAATTCCTTCCACGCATTCGCATGCACATGTGAGTGCTAGGTAACAGCTGTGCAGCGACGACTTTTGATTCCATGGTTGAGGTGCGAGAAGTGATTTTGGCATGCTGACGATGGGCCAGTCTGGAGGACTTGACGGTGGGTTTTGACTGTAGCTTGAGCGTGGAGATTTTGATTGTGTTGGCACGTGCTTTTGGGACTTATATGTCTGTTGGTGTCCCTATTAGTGGATTTGTGATTGGATGACTATGTGGTGAGTATGATGTGATTGCGAGATGTGTTCAGATTTTTCAAATGTGACGAGAAGAGTTTACTTGAGATGTAGCAAGGACTATTGGGTGTTTGATTTTTGTCTTGATATGGCGTATAATCTCGAGTTATGGGTGTGTTGAGGGATCTCTAATGTTGTTTAGTTGTGGAGTGAAGTAGATTCTCATGTATTGTTGATGAGTTCAGAATCAAGAAGATTAAGTGATTGCGTAATAATCGTGACTGTGGAAGGGTATAGAGAGATGTCAATTTGAGGCAGAGCAGGTGGGTTATATCCTGCGAGGTGTCCTGAGGTTGTGTGGTCCTTATGATGTTTTGTAGAGAGTTGTCTTTTACCAGTGAATGTTATATGTTGCAATTTGAGTTTGGATCTCTTGTGGAATTTGGCTTGACTATTTCAAGGGTGAATGCGAGATTTGCAAATAACTTGAAATATTAGATGGTTGGCGTTACAGGAGCTCGGGAAGGATTTAGTTGAATTTCACTACGGTATTGAGGTAGTAATATAGTATGGCCATTTTGAGTTATAATGTGTTTTGATCTATGGCTTTGAGCCAACTGGGGGAGAGTCTGATATCGACGAGTGGATTGCATAGTTATTTTTTGTAATGGTTTTGGTTTGAGGTATAATTGTGAATCAGTTTTGACTTCCAGAGGTTAAGATCAAGGATGACTCGAGTAAGAGAATTTCTAGATACGGGTTGTATTATACTCTATGGGTATATGGAAAGCATGGAATGATTGAGTGGTTATTTGTGAAGGATGTAGTGTGCATGGAGTAGGAATTTTCTTGGTCGCATTAAGGTGGGATTACTTCTTAAGGTGTTGGTGTGCTAATGGGGCACAGGTCGTTCGGTCCGTTTAGGCGGTTTAATTGAGACTGGAGTAGAGTGGATGACTCTCGAGAATGGTTCTAATGGATTCAAGATTTATATGTAGCAATTGGGAATTATCAGGATTTGTAGATGGCTAGAAACTGAGATTTACATTGGATGCTATCGAGACTTGTGGCATTTAAATATCATTATGGATTCTACATTTCAGCATTCAGGAAGGTGAAGGAAACATATTTAGATTCCCAGAAGGTCTCTTCAGAGTAGGTACCTTGGTTGTGGTACTTTTCAGGTGCTTAAGAGAGAATTCAGCGGCTTATGGGCCTTAGGGCAGCATGGTTTTACACTAGGATATCATGGGGTGGGTTTTGTATAAGGATCATGGTGTTCGGACAAGCAGAAGTGTCAACTTGAGGGTAATTCAGAAAGAACTAGGATAAATAGGGCAACTTGGTAATAAGTTGTATCAACATGGTAATGGGCATGATCGGCTCTCTTGGTTCTTACGACGTGGTGAGTCTCTACAGGTGCTTCACGGCAATGCTCTTGGGTTTGGCGACCTGGATGAGTTAGAGTGTCACGACCCAAATTTCCCTCCGTTGGGTATCGTGATGGCACCTAGTCTTAAGTACTAGGTAAGCCTAATATTCATGGAATAACAACAATAATAATAAAATCTAATAATTTTTCTATAATAAATAATTCTTTATACATTGCATATTCCCAAAACCCGGTAGTACAAGTCATAAGCTTTATAAAGTTTACTACAACTCCTAATTACAATTGTTTGGAAGTAAGCACAACGGTGTAAATGCAAAATAGGAAGGTGACTCCGTAACCTGCGAGTGCAACGACAGGTTTACCTTGAGTCTCCTCGGCAAGAGTCCGCACAGCTACTAACGATCAATACCTGGATCTGCACAAAATTGTGCAGAAGAGTAGTATGAGCACACCACAACGGTGCCCAGTAAGTATCAAGACTAACCTCGGTGAAGTAGTAACAAGGACTAGTCAAGACACCCATTGGTCTAATAAACTGGACAAGTATCAATATAGGAATAAAGGGAATAAAATGATGTACACATAAAGGCCACGCAATATAGCTAGCAATACGGTAAATTCGATAAAGAAGGAAAACAATAAGTATCAGTGGAAACCATGAAACAACACAAAGATTGAATAGAAAACTAACAAATATAGAATGTAAATATATATCACGGACATGTAACGTCTCAACAACTTCAATCCCTTCAATATCAAATTCTTAGTCATTTCCACGAGGTTTCAAACCTCGGACAAACCACCATTTACGGGTCCCAATATTTGAATCCTAACACTTGGCAAGGCGCCCTCATTCGAGTACTAACTGCACGGACGACTCACGTGCTCATTGGGTCATTTACACCCATTCGGTAAGTACAACAAGAGAGTCTATACTTTACAACAATAAAGAGCCCTAAATCCATAGTACTTAACTACGCGTATGCTTGTGCAAGTGTCCTAACATGATTCAACAACCAATAAGCATAAGGGAAGAAAAAGGCAAACACGTACATTGTCATCTCAACAATTTCCACACGAATAAACTCACATAGTAAGTGTTCCAGTACACAAAATCAACAACAAGGAACGCCCCCAGGCCAACGCAAGTATCACAAAAAATCCCTGACATAGCCCACCTTGTCTCGCCACGTGTTCAATAGTAAAGTATATGCCTGCCTTGTTTCGCCACATGTGCATAAACATGTTCCCACACTGCCTCACCACATGCGCCACCCACACATACATATCTCGCCTTGTCACGCCGCATGTGCATAAACATGTTCCCACACTATCTCGCCACATGCGCCACCCACACATACATATCTCGCCTTGTCACGCCGCATGTGCAATATCAATAAAAGAAAACGGCACGACAGAAACCTCGTGCAAACCCCCATATCAGCAACCGCAGGGCAGAAACCTCGTGCATCACAACAACCACAACCGCACGGCAGAAACCTCGTGCATCACCACAACGAGTACAACAACAACAATTGACAATAATACAAGATACGGTAGATACATCAGTTCAAGAACCTTTGATCACAAGAGAAGCAAGGCTAGTTCACAAGGATGAGCACAACAAAGAATACTAGGCATAATAAAGATAGCTCAACGAGGAAGAAAAATAACGTATAAGAGTCGTACCCAAATTCATGGTTCAACAACAAGAAAACTCACACGAATCCAATAACTCCATATAAGGGCAAGTCACTAAGGTATAGAATATCTAAACTTCTTTTAAGGTTGAGCAGTTACGAGGATATTCAACAATTTTCACTTAAGGACAAGCAACATGAAATAATCATAACTTCAGTTAAGACCTAAACAATTATAGGATGAGATGAAGATAATTACAATTTGAGATAAGCAGTTAAGAGGACCTAGCATGACAATAAAAGGAGTAAAATCTTCAGATAAGTCAACTAGGAGTCAAATAGGCAAGAAGAGTAAATCCAAAAGTAAGAAATCCTACCTTTAAACAAGTAAAGATGAAACTAGATATTAGGAAATTAAATCATGTCAAGAACAGTTCATACTCAATGAATATAAGGACCTAAGGTTCCTAAAGGCCAACTTTCCACACATAAGTCTGAGCACGCACTCGTCACTTCGCGTACACGGACTACAAACAACATAGAAGAATCAATCATAAGGGGAAATTCCCCTACACAAAGTTAGGCAAGATACTTACCTCGAAGACGACAACCTGGTACTCTAAAATGGGCTTCTCGGGCGAAAAGACCTCCGGACGGCTCAAATCCAACTAGAACAACTTCAAAACACACATAAATCGTATAAGGTACTATTCCGAATAATAAAGTTTCGATCCTTACAAAAATATAAAAATCGATCCAAAAGTAAACCCTAGGGCCCGTACCTCGTAACCCGTCAAATTTTACAAAATCTGAATACTCATTCCAATATGAGTTCAACCATACAAAAATTACAAAATTTTGATACCATTTTGTCCCTCAAATCCTGAAATTTCGTTTTGAAATTTTTCTTCAAAAAAACCAACATTTTGCCTAACTAAAAACACAATTTAAATGATAAAAACAAAGACTAATTCATGGAATATATTTAACTCTAGTGGAAGAACACTTACCCAATCGAATTTCGTGAAAACCCCATTAAATATCGCCAAGAACTGAGCTCTAGAAGTAAAAATATGATAAAAATGGCCTAACCCTCGATTTTGAGTTATATTCTGTCTGCCTAGAAATTAAAGCATCGCGATCGCGAGAATTTGTATGTGATCACGTAAAGGAAAATTTTATTGGCCAAAAAATGTGCTACCCGATCGCGAAGGAACTTATGCGATCGCATATAAGGAAAATAGCCACTGTCAAAATATGCACAGTGCGTTCGTGAGCTTAAGAGTGCGACCGTAGAGGGAAAAATAAATGGCTATTGACCAAACTGTTCTACACGAATGCGGGGGTGGAGGTGCGAACGCATTGAAGGAAGACTGGGGGTGGGTTGCAGAACACTATGCGATCGCATAGAAGGGAAGACAGAAGACAGAACAATAGTTAAGTTTAGAAGAAATTTGATCTGAACCCCATCCGAAACACACCCGAGGCCCCCGGGATCCCGTCTAAACACACAAACCAGTCATATACCCTAACACGGACTCGCTCGAGGTCTCAAATAACATAAAACAACACCAAAACAACGAATCAAACTTATAAATTTTTAGTCTTCACATATCAAAACGCATGCCGAAACCTATTAATTCAACCCGGAATAACGCCAAATTTTGCAGACAAGTCATAAATGACACAACGGACCTACATCCACTCTCGGAATTCCATTCCGAGCCAGATATCAAAATTTCACCTATCGGCCGAAATTGGCGAAAATCTAAGTTTTGCCGAATTACCTCAGATTACTCTACGGACCTCCAAAACCAATTTCGGACGCGCGCCTAAGTCCAAAATCACCATACGAAGCTGTTGACATCACCCAAAACTCATTCAGAGGCCGTTTACACAAAAGTCAAACCTCCGGTCAAACCTCACCGCTTAAACTTCCAAAACTGAAATTTTCCTTCCAATTCGACTCCGAATCATCTGGTAATTGAATTCGACCATGCACACAAGTCGGTATACATAATGTGAATCTGTTCATGACCTTATGACACCAAAGGGAGCTTAAATTCTCAAAAAAACAACTCGAGTCCGTACATTCTCCCCCTCTTAAACAAACGTTGGTCCTCGAAAGTGCCAAGATTCGCCTCGGACTCATCCAATCACTGAATGCACACTTCCAAAATACACCAGCGGGTGATCCCACATCACCCCAATCTACATAATCCTGACAACACCTTATCAACTTCTAATTAGCCTTTCTACTAACACCGATAAGCCTCAAACCTCAAATTCTTACCTTCTCTTCATTTCCACAAGACCCGATTCTAAATCCATAAATGGTATCAGTCTCAACCAGCTACATCAACTCATGCCTACATCCACAAGGTATGACCACACAACATAACACACCACAGATAGGTCTTTACTAACACTTCTGATCACAATAGATGCCTGAAGTCAACTCAGCACCGACAATTAGCCTCATATACGATAGAACTCTGTTTCAAACCTCCATCACACTGATAATAATGCAAGAAACACGAGGACCTCATACTTTGACACCTGAATCACCAAGCCACAACTGGCACCACCAGGCACACATCCCGCAAGCTAAAACTCAAGGAGCGCAAAATGAAAATGACTGAATACGAAAAGAGAACACATAAGGAAACTATCAAACAAGCCCCACAAGAACAAATTTCTATCAATGATAACCTACAAAACCATATAAAAAGGAAAGGATAAAAGCATATAAACCAATCACAAGGACCCTGTCCTGATATAACTTCAATCACGGTACACAACTTGGTTCAAACACTTCAAATCACACGAAATCACGAGGGTTTCGCCCTCAAGTCTAAATCACAAATAGGATATATATATCCCACCAACTGGAAATTTTCACTAGATCACTTCCTTCAACAGAATTACAACACATCCTGGCCCCCACACCGGTGGAGCATAAGAATCACAACTCGTAACCACTATACTCAGGAATCACATCAAGCCTACCGTACTGGACAACATGAATTTACTACTAATCTCATATCTATCAATAATGAATAGAAACAAACAATAGACATGGGCTACCACTCATAGAATCTCCCAACAGGAGCAAACACGAAAATAGAGTGCAAAGCATGTAACTCACTCATAAACGAAACAACAAATGAGGGAACTCCTCCCGACCGAAAAGGATATAATGAATTACAAATGGTGACCCTCTGTAACAAATCAAAACATACATGTACTATAACATCTGGCACAACGGCCTCCAACCTACTATACAAAACACATCAACGGGCCGGGCCTCCCCCTCTTGGGCGCCCTCTACTCACCTGAATGCCCTGCTGTAACACATCTTCCTGGATCCTGGGACAATCTCTCACCCTGTGGCTGATATCTCCACACTCAAAACAACCTATCTGCTGATGTGGTTGTGGAAACTATGCGGTATGAGTAGTTTGAGACCCATGAGTACCTGAAACTCCATGCGAAGTCGGTAATGCAAATTGAACTCGCTGATCGACAAAACCTCTACCGCGTCGTACCCTGCCGCCATAGTAAGGACCAGTATATCTCTCCGGCCTACGAGGCCTCCTCACCTCTCTGCCCTCTCTTTCCTAACCTCGTCTGTCCTCCCTCTCACATCCCCGCCTGACATCTCTCTCATGATCCATCATGCCCTCAACTCTGCGAGCAATCACTACCACCTGCTGAAATGAAACATTCGACTCTAACTCCTGAGCCATGTTGAACCAAATATCACGCCTGAGGCACTCAATGAATCTACGAACACGCTCTCTAACTGTACCAACCAAAGTAGGTGCATGCCTTTCCAAATCACTGAATCTGACGACATACTCTGATACTGACATAGTGCCCCGGCGCAGCCGCTCAAACTCTGGGCGCCATGCATCTCGGAGGGACTAAGGTACAAACTCGCTCAAGAACGTCTTTGAAAACTGACCCCATGTAAGTGAAGCTGACTCGGTCGGGCTACCCAACTCATATGCCCGCCACCACTGATAAGATGCTCCCTTGAACTGAAATGTAACGAAAGCAACCCCGCTCGTCTCCACAATACCCATAGTACAAAGAATGTGGTGACACTCTTCCAGGAAACCATGGGCATCATCTGTCACCAATCTACAGAAGGTAGGAGGGTGGTACTTCTTGTACCTCTCAAGTCTAAGCTGTTCTTCCTCAGATGATGCTGCCCTAACCACGGGCGGAATCGGAACCACAGGTCGTGCTGCCATGACACCTGGAATCTGACCAACATGATCTCGCTCCTCTAGAGTGTGGGTGACGGGAGTATGAGCTCCTCCCCCGCTCTGTGAGGTATCTTGTGCACCCGGAATCAACCCCTCCTGAGTCAAGGTACCAACATATCCCAGAACTGTGCCAAGGTCTCCTGAAGTCCGGATGTAACAACAGGCCCCTCCGGTGCCTGCCCCCCAACTGGAACTGCTGGCGGCTGCTCTAGCTGCGGCACATGCCCCTCGTCGGCCTCTGCCTCTACCTCTGCCCCTGGCGGCATCTGCTCTGGGGTAACATCCTCAAGATCCGCAGCTTGCGTCCTCACCATTTGTGAGAGAATGGAATGATAATTTCAAACTGCAAGATCAATGAACTCGCACGATAGGAATGAAGGAAGTGAAGTTATCCTAATAGTTCCGTAGCCACTCGAAGATAAGTACAGACGTCTCTGTACCGATCCGCAAGACTCTACTAAACTCTCTTATGACTCGTAGCACCTATGAACCTAGGGCTCTGATACCAACTTGTCACGACCCAAATTTCCCTCCGTTGGGTATCGTGATGGCACCTAGTCTTAAGGACTAGGTAAGCCTAATATTCATGGAATAACAACAATAATAATAAAATCTAATATTTTTCTAAAATAAATAATTCTTTATACATTGCATATTCCCAAAACCTGCCAGTACAAGTCATAAGATTTATAGAGTTTACTACAACTCCTATTTACAACTGTTTGGAAGTAAGGAAAAATGGTGTAAATGAAAAATAGAAAGGTGACTCCGAAGCCTTCGAGCGCAACGGCAGGTTTAACTTGAGTCTCCTCGGCAAGAGTCCGCACATCTACTAACGATCAATACCTGGATCTGCACAAAATTGTGCAGAAGAGTAGTATGAGCACGCCACATCGATGCCTAGTAAGTATCAAGACTAACCTCGGTGAAGTAGTGACGAGGACTAGTCAAGACACCCACTAGTCTAATAAACTAGACAAGTATCAATATAGGAAGAAAGGGAATAAAATGATGTAAACATAAAGGCCACGCAATATAGCTAACAATACGGTAAATTTGATAAAGAAGGAAAACAATAAGTATCAGCGGAAACCATGAAACAACACAAAGATTGAATAGAAAACTAACAAATCTAGAATGTAAATATATATCACGGACGGGTAATGTCTTAACAACTTCAACCCCTTCTATATCAAATTCGTAGTCATTTCCATGAGGTTCCGAACCTCGGACAAACCACCATTTACGGGTCCCAATATTCGAACCCTAACACTTGGCATCTTGTGCCCTCATTCGAGTACTAACTGCACGGACGAATCACGTGCCCATCTGGTCATTTCCACCCATTCGGTAAGTACAACAAAAGTGTCTATACTTGACAACAATAAAGAGCCCTAAATCCATTAATAGTAATTAACTACACGTATGCTTGTGCAGGTGTCCTAACATGATTCAACAACCAATAAGTATAAGGAAAGAAAAAAGGCAACATGTACATTGTCATCTCACAAATTTCCACACGAATAAACTCACATAGTAAGTGTTCCGGTACACAAATCAACAACAAGGAACGCCCCCAGGCCAACGCAAGTATCACAAACAATCCCTGACATAGCCTACCTTGTCTCGCCATGTGTGCAATAGTAAAGTATATGCCCTCCTTGTTTTGCCACACGTGCATAAACATGTTCCCACTTTATCTCACCACAAGCGCAACCCACACATACATATCCCGCCTTGTCACACCGTATGTGAAATATCAATAGAAAAATATGGCACGACAGAAACCTCGTATAACCCCAATATCAGCAACCGCACGACAGAAACCTCGTGCATCACAATAACCACAACCGCACGGCGAAAACCTCGTGCATCACCACGACGAGTACAATAACAAAAATTGACAATAATACAAGATAGGGTAGATACATCAATTCAAGAACCTTTGATCACAAGAGAAGCAAAGCTAGTTCACGAGGATGAGCACAACAAAGAATACTAGGCATAATAAGGATAACTTAACGAGGAAGAAAAATAACGTATAAGAGTCGTACCCAAATGCACAGTTCAACAACAAGAAAACTCACATGAATCCGATAACTCCATATAAAGGCAAGTGACTAAGGTATAGAATATCTAAACTTCTTTTAAGGTTGAGCAGTTACGAGGATATTCAACAATTTTCACTTAAGGACAAGCAACGGGAAATAATAATAACTTCAGTTAAGACCAAAGCAGTTATAGGATGAGATGAAGATAATTACAATTTGAGATAAGTAGTTAAGAGGACCTAGCATGACAGTAAAAGGAGTAAAATCTTCAGATAAGTCAATTAGGAGTCAAATAGGCAAGAGGAGTAAATCCAAAAGTAAGAAATCCTACATTGAAGCAAGTAAAGATGAAACTAGATATTAGGAAATTCAATCATATCAAGAACAGTTCATACTCAACGAATATAAGGACCTAAGATTCCTAAAGGGTAACTTTCCAAACATAAGTCTGAGCACGCACTCGTCACTTCGCGTATACGGACTACAAACAACATAGAATACTCAATCCTAAGGGGAAATTCCCCCACACAAAGTTAGGCAAGATACTTACCTCGAAGAAGACAAATCGGTACTCTAAAATGGGCTTCTTGGGCGAATATACCTCCGGACGGCTCAAATCCAACTAGAACAACTTCAAAACACACATAAACCGTATGAGGGACTATTCCGAATAATAAAGTTTCATCCTTACAAAAATATAAAAGTCGACTCCCGGGCCTGCACCTCGGAACCCATCAAATTTCATAAAATCCGAATACCCATTCCAAATGAGTTGTTCAGTAATATACAAATTACCAAATTCTGATACCATTTCGTCCCTCAAATCATGAAATTTCATTTTGAAAATTTTCTTCAAAAAAACCAACATTTTCCCTAACTAAAAATATAATTTAATAAACAAAGAATTATTTATGGAATATATTTAATTCTAGTGGAAGAATACTTACCCAATCAAATTTCGTGAAAACCCCATTAAAAATCGCCAAGAACCGAGCTCTAGAAGTCAAAATATGATAAAAAACGGCCTAACCCTCGATTTTGAGTTATATTCTGTCTTCCCAAAAATTAAAGCATCGCGATCATGAGAATTTGTATGCGATCGCATAGACGAAAATGTTATTGGCCAAAAAATGGGCTACACGATCGCGAAGGAACTTATGCGATCGCATATAAGGGAAATAGCCATTGCCAAAATATGCACAGTGCGTTCGCGAGCTTAAGAGTGCGATCGCAGAGGGAAAAAGAAATGGCCATTGACCAAACTGTTCTACGCGAACGCATTGAAGGAAAACTTGGGTGGGTTGCAAAACTATGTGATCGCATACTCACCTATGCGATCGCATAGAAGGGAAGACAGAAGACAGAACAGTAGTTAAGTTTAGAAGAAATTTGACCCGAACCCCATCCGAAACACACCCGAGGCCCCCGGGACTCTGTCTAAATACAAAAACCAGTCATATACCCTAACACGGACTCGCTCGAGGTCTAGAATCACATAAAACAACACCAAAACGACGAATCAAACCAAAAGTCAAACTTATAAATTTTCAAGTCTTCAAGTATCAAAACTCGTGCCGAAACCTATTAATTCAACCCGGAATGACGCCAAATTTTGCAGACAAGTCATAAATGACACAACGGACCTACAGCCACTCTCAGAATTCCATTCTGAGCCAAATATCAAAATTTCACCTATTGGCCGAAATTGCCGAAAATCTAACTTTTGCCGAATTACCTCAGATTACTCTAAGGACCTTCAAAAAAAATTCCGGATGCGCGCCTAAGTCCAAAATAACCATACGAAGTTGTTGACATCACCCAAAACTCATTTAGAGGTCGTTTACACAAAATTCAAACCTCACAGCTTAAACTTCCAAAACTGAAATTTTCCTTCCAATTTGACTCTAGATCATCCGGTAACTGAATTCGACCATGCACATAAGTAGGTATATAGAATGTGAAGCTGTTCAAGACCTTATGCTACCGAACAGAGCCTAAATTCTCAAAATGACCAGTTGAGTCGTTACATAGAGGGATTTAGTTCTGATGATTTGGTTATGTGCAAAGGGATTCCAAGATATGCTCAATAGTTTCTACCATGGTTCGAGGCATATATTTAATATCGGTGTGTGGGAAATGTTGTGCATTATGACTTCCTCCTGGATGAGATCAAACGAAAGGTTTCTGACTGATCGAGTATGTATTCTGCTTGAGACTCAGAGTTGATTATGAGATTCTTGTACTCTTCACATGATGGCATGATTGACGCGGTGTGTTGTGGGGATTAATATTTGCGTGTTCAAGGTCACGGTTTAGTTTGAAGGGAAGGTCATGAATTCTTAGGAAACATGGACAGTTTCAGATGACTAGGTGAATGATATTACTACTTGGTATTGCCTGAGAAGGGTGTGCATTTTAGAAGACGCATTGTGTTTGGATTTACGTACGTGTCATTGGTGTTGTGGTACTCGCCAGGTTGATCGGCTGCTGAAGTTCAGATTTTTCTAGGTGGCATAAGAGAATATAGAAGTATTCCTCATGGAATGATCGTGTATGAGAGATGTGTTAGACATTCGGGCGGTGGAGTTCTGGATCAGTTATAGTGATTCGTGTGTTCTATGGATTTGAAGACCGGGAATTCTCATAAACAAATTATTTTGTGGTTGTGGGCTGTGAAGATGTGGCCAAAGCTAGCCATATGATAGTATGCTTTATGGTTCAGTCATTGTGTCCTTTTGGAGGGTTATTTATCTATTTGGGGGTGACCAGAGTTGATTTGGGGTCCATCAGTAGGCCCAATAGGGATGTATATTCTACACCGGGTCGGATTGGTTGGCTCCTTACTGCTATGGTTGAGGGATGTGATATTCGATTGTTGTTGAGCTTATTCGTGTTCTGAAATGATATATAAGTTACTCTTCTATGCTACGAGGGGTTGTGATCTGTTGGTTATGTGCATACATGGTGCGTTCCTATTTGGACTTTGTAGCAGAACTTGAGAGAGATGGAGATTTTGGTATTGCATGATTGATTGCGTATTGTTTATGATCTTTCGGGTTTGGTGTGACATTGTGTCATTTGCTTATCTGTGGTTATCGTAATTCACTTTGAGTACCTGATGTCGAATTGCGCGTGGTTATTGATTTTGAGCAGGGTGGCTTGAGGTAGATAATATGGACCAGTGTTTGGATGGGAACACGCATTGTAGTGGAGTGATGTTGAGGTATGATCCTTTGTGTTAAATTTGTGTGTTATGGTTCTACGATGTATGATGGATTTTTAACATTTCGTTGTGGCAGTACTTGTTAAGCTTGAGGGACAATTCTCTTGTTTGAGTCATTTTCCATGATTTAGCACATTTGGAATGTTGCTTATTGGTGCGCAGATTGCACGAGTTGTGGTTTTAGATTGTATTGATGTGGCATGTTTGTAGAGTAGATGATATTTGATAAGACGAGGTTGTTGGATCTGGTATGGGTGCTATCAGATTTGATTGGGGTATATTTGGAAGGATAACATCGGAAGTCGGCTTAGAAATTAGCTATAGTTCTTGTCGAAATAGAGGGAGCTCTGTGACTTGTTGATCTCATAAGTAGTTATGAGTTTCTGCGCGTCTCTTTCATCATTGGCAGAGTACGAAGGTTTTAGAATGAGGTTTTGTTTGACATGAGGTTGATTACCGATATTGGGTGATTTTGAGCAGCTACTGTGATTAAAAATTATTGCTATGAGTATTTGAGTTACGCGGTATGTCATGTGATTACATCTTGGATTATGGTTACAGCTTATTCAGACTTATACAGTGTGTAGATTGCAATGTTCGAGTCTTGAAGGAAATTCCAGATGTTGGAGATTTGGTTCTAAGGTTTATGGGCTAGGTTGAATTAAGGAATTCCGGTTATGTTGTGTTATCAGACTTATATAGAGTAGGGTGACGGATCACCCCCGGGTATGGGCATGGTAAGGTTACACGACGATTTGATGGCTTTGGGAACAAATCTTGGCACGTTCGAGAACGAACATATATTTAAGTAGGGGATGATGTACTGACCCGACCGGTCATTTTGAGCATTTGCACTTCGCTCAGTAGTTTTTGGGACACGAGTAGCTCTGCATGATATATTAGGACTTGTGTGCAAAATTTGAGTTCATTTTGAGTTGATTTGATATGTTTCGGCATGAGTTTTTGGATGTCGAAAGTTCATTAAGTTTGATTTGAGGTGCGTTTCGTCGTTTCGATGTTGTTATGCGAGATTTGAGGCCTCGAGTAAGTATGTGTTATGTTATAGGACTTGTTGGTATGTTCGTACAGGGTCTTGAGGGGATCGAGTGAGTTTTGAATAGGTTTGAGTTGTGTTGCGCTCGTTTTTCTTATGTATCGACGTCGTTTTTTCAAGCATAAATGGTACCACATTGAACAAATGAGCTCCGATTTCTGTTTTGATTGAAGCATTAGATTCGTATTCTAATTACGGATCCGTAGCAAAAAATAATCGTCAAATTTGGACATCGTATGCGAATTTAATGGTCATTTTATTAAAAATTGGGTTGCCAGATTTTTCATATTAATTACGAAACTACCACTGACTTCGTATTTAATAATCTGCACTATTTTCAAATATTGAATCGAACATATCTCCTTCATTATAAGATCAAATGGAGTGACTCAAAGTCCTAACTTGACTGAAATTTTACAAGGAATCAATTGGAGGTATCAAAAGCAAGTTTCAGAATCATTTGGTACGCAAAACGAGCCAGAATAGTTGGACAAAAATACCTAATATCGAAGGTTTGTTCATTTGGTCATATTTTGAGTTGGGAGCTCGGATTTGGACAGCTTTTGGGGCGATTTTAGCCATATGGATTGGGGTAAGTGTTCTATACTCGATTTTGGTTTTATTTCATGAATCCATCTTCGTTTTTGGCATTTGATTGTTGATTTGAAAGTGAAATTTCCGGGTTTTGTCTAAAAGTTCATAAAGTGAATTTTAAGTTTTGAGCATCGATTAGGAGTCGTATTTGAGTGAAACTTGTATAGTTGGACTCGTAATTGAATGAGTTATCTGATTTTGTGAGTTTTGTCGGGTTCCGAGGTGTGGGCCCGAATTTGATTATTTTGGTTAATTTTGGAATTTTGATTAAAGATTCGACCTTTATCGATTGGGTTTGTTTCCTTTGGAATTATTTGATGTATTTGAGTTGCTTTTCGATAGTTTTGAGCCGTTCAGAGGTCGGTACGCGCTGGATGGTATTTTTGGAATATTGTTTGGCTTGCTGGATGTTGGATTTGGCTTCTTCGAGGTAAGTAACTTTTCTAAACTTAGTGCTGAGGGTATAAAACCCCGTAATACGTGTTATGTGATTGGTATTGAGGTGATGCATATGCTAGGTGACGGGCGTGTGGGCGTGCACCATGTGAATTGGGACTTTGTTGCTTCTATGTCACTGTATTGTGGTCGTACTTTGTTGATATCTGTGTTTTTACCATATGATAAAGTAGTTAAGCTGTCAATCATGCTAGATATCATGATTAAGAATTATGCCGATACTATTTGGACCCATAGTTGTCATTTCTTACTGTCATCTCGCTGATTTTATTGATATTTCATACTCAGTCATATTCATGCATTCATATCATTTCTCAGTCTTAGTTGTTGTTTATTGATGCATCATATCATTGTTGTCGGGCTAGTTTCATGACATTGTGAGCCCGTAAGTGAGACTGGAGAGATTGATGACTGAGTGAGGCCAAGGGCCTGAGTGAGAGTGATATTATGGGATCAAGCTGCACGCCGCAACGTATTATATTGATTATACTTTATGGGATCGGGCTGCATGCCGCATCGATATATTGATTATATATATATATGGATTGGGTTGCACGCTGTAACAAGCCTTCGAGCTATATACTTATGTATATGGATCGGGTTGCACGCCACAACGATATAGCGCTTGGGCTGAAGGAGCCCATCCAAAGTCTGCACACCCCCAATGTGTGTGTGTGTGTGTGTGTGTGGATCGAGCTACATGTTGCAACGGTTATCGTACAACGCTGAGTGATTGAGTGTGCTGAGCATTGATCATAGTGAGAGAGAATGCGAGACAGTGAGATTGAATACTCTAAGAGTGTGAGTACATGATTCATCTCTGAGGTACATGGCATATGCATGCATACAGGCATAGAGATGCATTTTTCCTCGTGCTAAATAGTGTCACGTCATTCATGACTTATTATACACATTTATGTGGGCATAGAGAGGTATTTTATACTTGTTATCTGGAAAGAAAATAAAATATTTTTATTTATTGTGGAAAAGATATTTGGAAAATTACAGTTTTCAAACTTGCTTGTATTTTTGGCATTTTCGGTAAGAGATTTGGGTTTTTTTCACAAAGATACTTGAAAAGCATGACAATTTTCTGGAACTGTGAACGAGCCGAGCATTTTTACTTCTGAGATACCTCTTTTATACTTGTATTTATGTTGTTATGAACTGTTGTGAGATTTTGGTATTGAACCCGACTTTGTGTTAGCTCGTAACTGCTTTCAACCTAAGATTAGGTCTGTTACTTACTGAGTACATGGGGTCGGTTTTACTCATAATACACTTCTGCACCTTGCGTGCGATGTTGGCTGCTGATGTTGCTGCGTTCGATGGGAGATGGATTGAAGATGTACTTGCATCCCAGTTGTAGCTGTCCCTTGTTCGTCGTAGCTTTAGATCTATAAAACCCTGTTTATGTACTTTTCAAACAGACTATGTATTTATTTCATTTCAGCTTTGCAAACTCTATTCTTAGAAGCTCATGATTTATGCTACCAGCCCTTGGGAAATGTATAAAAGTCAGATAATTTCTATACTTTATTGTCTTGTTAACATTATTGGAATTGGATAGTTATTAGTAGGTTTACTTAGTGGGTTGGGTTAGGTGCCATCACGACTAGTGGATTTGGGATCATGTCAGAAACCAAAACCAAAACTAAATACCCCGGCAAGTCACATAATTACAATATAACACAGATGATGCAATAAATAGGGGATCAGAGCTAATACACTCAAAACGACCGACCGAGTCTAATAACACCTTTTGAGGTAACCACAAGTTTCAAAGAAATCAGTGGATGACACGCACCAACCAGTTTGTGCCACATCATTTCTTTTGTATTATTTTTATGTTTACTCATTATTTTAATTTTAATTTTTTTTATATCTTTTCTTTTATTTTTTGGCACCTTCTTTTCCGACGAGCTCAACTTTGTTGGAGATTTTTACCGGCATAACTCCTTTTTTTCTAACTCAAGATTTCTTGTAATAAAAATAGAAATCAATCAAAGCCCACTAAAGTATTCCAGAACATCACAAAAATATAGAAAAACTCAGGTATTGAAATCAAACTTGACACCAAGTTAGAATCACATTTTTCTGGTCGAACAAGAGAGGTTTTTTGGCCGGCGAACCTCCGTTGGTAATCTTTTTCCAATATTTTCTATTGTTCTTGCCAGAACTTTTGAGTTTTCGAAGAACATGCTCTATTTCTACTAAAATTCGAGGGTTAGTCAAGGATGTTTCATCCATCCAACAACAAATTCCCGTACCTCCATTTTAGATCTTCTCAAAAGGAAAGAAAAGTTTTAACCCAAAAAAGCAAACCTGAGTCATGACAAACCTATTTTGTAAATTGAATCATAAAGTCTGTTACAAAAAAAAAATAAAAGGAAAGAAAGAGAACAAAAAAGAAAGGAGAATGAGCTATTGTGAAAGTTTGCAGATGAATATGGTTAAATTGAGGTGAAATGTCTGATGGAAGAAGAAGAAACAAGAAAAGAAAAAAATTAATAAAAAGTAATACTTTTGAGGCACATCAGCCAAAAAAGGGTATTTATTACAGTTCAAATAAAGTCGAAGAGGTATCCTCCCCTCCTCCCACCCCCACCCCCACCCCCACCCCCACGAAATATAAGAGTATATCTAGTAAGGGAATAAACCTAATGAGGTAATTATGTATTATCCCAACAAGAAAAAAGTTATATTCGAGTTAACTTTCTACTGGTACAAGAGAAAAGGTGGCATTTGTATGCCAGTTCATACAAGTGACTGCTTTGGGGTTTGGGCTGCTTTTCGTTTTACTATAAATTGACTTGCGAACACTCAGCACCCCTTTCCTTTAATAAAAATAAAGAGAGAATTGTAGTGATACATAGTTAATCATGAAATATTGAGAAAGTTGGGCTAATATATTCTTTCTTTTTGTTGGTAGAACTTTACTTTGCCTAAACGCTATGTGTTATCACCAATGGTTTATTCGACTTGCGCAGATGTGTGCTATAATTTTTTTCCCGTATAAATAGTGTTGTGACAAATTTGCAATTTGGGGCAATCAACATATATAAAATAAGATAAAGATCGGTCTTCAACATGACAATATTCAAAAAGTTATGGCTAATATAGTTACTCATATTATTCGTCGCTCGGTCCATAAGAAATATGACTAGATCAGATATTTAATATATTTTGTCCAACCTGTTTTAACCTCCAATTGAATCGGACCTTTAATTGCCAGTACTAGATTGATGCAAGAATAAACAAAAGTGGCGATGTTGCATACCCCTCCATTCACCTTTACTCGTCAAGTATTCTAAAAATAAATTTTCACTTTTACTTGTCACTTTTAGCATATCAAGAGAAGACAATTTTTTTTCTTGTTATACCCACAATATTAATTACTCATCTCAAATCACTTTCTCAAATTCATTAAAAATATACATCAATTAATATAGGTATCATGGTAAATTATACACTTTATTTATTATTTCTTAAGAGGTGTGCAAAGTCCATAGTAGACAAGTAAAAGTGAAAAGAGGGAGTATATTCTAAGGCAAAATGGATATAAATTCCACCATGATTATTTTTAATGAAAAGTGGACCTGTCAAAAGAGAATCGTCAATCATATGTCAATGCAGTTTACCTTTTAACTGCTATAATCAAATGATTCAAGTAGGGTTGCCGCATGTATTAATTTACATGTAATTATAGTCAGTTCCGCAACTCACTTTATATAATAGAGTCCGGAATTTAAATGTGATCTTTTTGGACTCAAAAGACCGAAATAAGTAAAAAAAATAAAAATTTAGTGACCAAACTATATATAGCGCCCTTTTAAAGGGCGTTATACCTTAACGTCCATTTTGGACGTTAAGGTTGTAACGGCCTGGTCGGTCGTTTCGAGAGTTACATCCTCGTTTTCCTCGTTTCTATTATTTTGTGTTCTTCAGTTATATTGTGTTATACCAGGCTAGTTGGTTCGGATCCGGAGTGGTTTCAGAGAGAATTGAGACACTTAGTCCCTAAATTAGAAGCTTAAGTTGGAAAAGTCAACCAGATGTTGACTTATGTGCAAACGATCTCGAATTTGAATTTTGATGATTCTGTTAGCTCCGTTCGGTGATTTTGGACTTAGGAGAGCATCCAGAATGTGATTTGGAAGTCCGTAGGGGTTAGGCTTGAATTGACGAAAGTTGAAAATTTGGCGATTTGGTCGACGGTGGAGAATTCGATATCGGGGTCCGAATGAATTTTTGTAAGTTGGAGTAGGTTTGTGGTGTCATTTGTAATGTGTGTGTAAAATTTGAGGCCATTCGTATGTGGTTTGATAGATTTCGACATTGTTTGCGGAATTTTGAAGTTTAGAAGTTCTTAGGATTGAATCTGAGGGTAATTTGGTATTTTGATGTTGTTTTGAGTGATTCGAAGGCTCGACTAAGTTCGTATGTTGATATATAACTTGTTGGTATTTTTTTTTGAGGTCCCTAGGTGCTCGGGGTGATTCCGGATGGCTAACGGAAGGTTTGGAACTTAGAAATACAGTTGAACTACTACTGTTGGTGTTTTCCGCACCTATGGAGAGGGAGCCGCAGGTGCGAGGACGCAGAAGCGCTTGGGAAGTCGCAAGAGCGGGCTAGGATGAGGTGTACTGGAACCGTAGGTGCGAGAAGGGGGTCGCATCTACGAGCCCGTAGATGCGAGGCTGGGTCGCAGATGCGGAGGTGAGGTGTTGGTCGATTTCCACAGAAGCGAATGCAGATGCGCAGGTGCGCAATCGCAGGTGCAAGATTTTGGCTGCAGATGTGGAACCCGAGACTTTAAGTGAGTTCCGCACCTGCGATGGAAATTCCACAGGTGCGGCATCCCAGAAGCGGAAAAAGGGACCGCATATGCGGTTTCACTGGGCAGAATGTATAAATAGAGGACTTCGATATTTTTCCTCATTTCCACCATTTTTTACTCGGACTTTGGAGCTTTTGAGGCGATATTTAAAGGGGATTCAAGGATATTCACTGAGGTAAGTTACTTGAGCTTTATTATATTTAGCTATGGAGAGTGTATTTTTGGGATTAGAGGGACCAAATGATGTCGGATTTTGATAAATTTCGTATGGTTATACTCGTGAGTGAACGGGCTTTTGGGTTTTGTGACTTCTGTCGGATTTCGAGACGTTGGAATGGGAGCTGGGCTTGAGTGAATTTCGAATTTTAGCTCTAATTCAGTAGTTTTCTTGTGGGATTGATCCCTTTAGCCTTTACTGATTGTGTTGTATTACTTGTGGCTAGATTCGGGACTTTTGGAGGCCAAATAGAGAGGCAAGGGCATTGCGAAGTAGGAATCTGCTCGGATTGAGGTAATTAACGGTTGTAAATCTAGTCCTGAGGGTATGAAACCCCGGATTTTTGTGTCATGTGACTATTTGGAGGTGACGCGCATGCTAGGTGATGGGCGTGGGCGTGCACCGCTGGGGATTGTGACTTGGTCCGCGCCGTAGTAACTGTAAAGTTGAACAACCTGTTGTAGCTATATGCTCCGTATGTGTTTTAGAAAGATTTACTGTAAATCATGCTAGATACCATGTCTAGGTTTTATGCCGGTATTGTTTGGACCCTTAGAGGTCGTTTCTTGATGTCCTCTTACTGTTTTGGGTGACATTTCGTACTCAGTCATGTTCATGCATTTTTACATCATAGCTCGGTCTCTGTTATTCTATCTGATGCATCACGTCAATATTGTTTGGGATGCTTACTTTGATTTCTGAGAGACTGGAGAGATTGATGACTGAGTGAGGCCGAAGGCCTGATTTTTGAGGACATTTATGGGATCGAGCTGCATGTCGCAGCTTGTTTCATTAATTTTTCCATGATGGGCATTGATATAGCGTTTGGGCTGAAGGATCCCCTCCGGAGTTTGTACACACCCCTAGTGAGCGCAGGTACTGAGTGCGTGTCATGCCCCGAAATCCCACCATCGGGCCGTGATGGCGTCTAACGTTGAACCCGCTAGACAAGCCAACGTGTACAGTTAAACTAACATGATAACACCGAATTAACAAAATAAGCTAAAAATAATTCACAACTTAACATCGGAAATAAATAAGGTTTCAAAACTAAGTAAAGGCAACATAATACAACGTCGCAATAATTTCCCAAAACCCGGAGTCACAAACTCACGAACTGTCTATAGGAGTGCTAAATACAAAGTCTGAAAGGAAATACATGACTGTCTCTGAAAACTAGAGGAAAAACAAGACAGAAATGAAGAACTAGGGATAGGAGAGACGCCAAGGCCCACGAACGCCAGCGGGTATACCTTGAAGCATCTAGGGTGAACTGAAGGAGACTCCCTCAACGCTGTCCACTGGGTTTGGGTGCGGGATCTGGACAACAATAAGATGTGCAATGTAGCATCAGTACAACCGACCCCATGTACTGAGTAAGTGCCGAGCCTAACCTCGGCCGAAGTAGTGACGAGGCTAGACTTGACAACAAACGTTAACCTGTCATATTCTACAACATATATATCGTGGAACAACAAAGCAAGAGATAAACAATCACGTAGGGGAATACGGGGACAGACAATGGGGTAACAGGTGAAATAGACTAGTTTATTAAGCACATAGGAACAGACAAGAAGACAACTTATCAGAAATATGCTAATAAAACAAATATAATGCCAGGAATGTAACAAATGGCACGGCATCACCCTTCGTGCTTTTACTCCCTTCCTCACAATGCAATGTACGATGAAAGATAACATGAATCATGGCACGGCATCACCTTCATGCTTTTACTCTCTTCCTCACAATGCAATGTATCATGTATGGTAATGTAATCATGGCACGGCATCACCTTCATGCTTTTACTCTCTTCCTCACTATGCAATGTATAATGTAATCAATGTAGATCATGGCATGGAATCACCCTTCATGCTTTTACTCTCTTCCTCACTATGCAATGTATAATGTAATCAATGTAAATCATGGCACGGCATCACCCTTCGTGCTTTTACTCTCATCCTCACTATGCAATGTATGATGTAATCAATGTAAATCATGGCACGGCATCACCCTTCGTGGTTTTACTCTCTTCCCCACTATGCAATGTATAATGTAATCAATGTAGATCATGGCATGGAATCACCCTTCATGCTATACACTCTTCCTCACTAATGCAATGAAAATTATCAAAATGGCAAGGAATGCAGCATAGTGGAATCACAAATCATGATCACCAGGCAAGGGAAAAATATCAGTCATTATCATAACAAATTGCCCGGCCAGGCTCTCAGCTATAACCAAACTTTTCAAGTATATCCTTTAGAGTTGGGTCCTCAATAGGACCATTACATCACAAGTTCATCAACGAGGATTTTAAACAACAACCAACTTCCAAGTAGAGATAAATTTATAACACAATGGATATGGAGGTAAGGACAAGAATCTCATAAAAAATGGACTCACGGGCATGCTTTACACACAATGCATAGGTACTCTTCACCTCACATATGCATTGGACATGATAAACACTTACCACATAGCATGCGATACCTATTCCCTCACCAAAGTTAGGCAAGACACTTACCTAGGGTCCAAAAATAGCAATCAAGCCTCTAACACTGCCTTTCCTTTTGAATTCAACTCCGGAACAACAATATCTAGACATAATTAACTTATTAAAATCAATAATGACTCATTAATACAATCCCATAGCCTAAATATACAATTCCTAGCATTCTTCCAAAAATACAAAAATTCGACCCCGGGCCCGCTCGGTCCAAACATGAGGCTCGGACCATAACCCGATCACCCATACCCCCACGAGCTCAAATATATGATTTTTTATTAAATCCGACCCCAAATTGAGGTTGAATTCCCCAAAGTCCCATAATCCCTAACTCTACCCAAATCCCCTAATTTCTACTTTGTTTTTAGGATTCTAGGCCTAAATTCTAGTGTTTGATGAAGGAAAAATGGAAGAAATTGGAGTTGGAGTCACTTACCCAAGTGGTTATGGAGGAGAACTAGCTTGGAGGTCGTCAATGGGGGTTTGAGGAAGAAGAGAATGATGGAAATGAGAATATCCCGAAATGCATTCTGTTTTTAAGCTTTAAAAATCAGTGGGTGATTTTCTTCACGGCGTTCGCGGGCCCCAGGCCGCGTTCGCAGAGGCTTAACTTACCAGACCTGTGCGTTCGCGGTTGTGGGGCCGCGTTCGCACAGGGTTATTAATACCCAGCCGCTAGGTCTCCCCCTAAGCCTATGCGTTCGCCCCAAGCCCCCCGCGTTCGCACAGTGTAACCTCAGCTACCCATACGCGTTCGCACCTAGCATGGTGCGTTCACACTGCTTTACCTAAAACACCCTCCGCGTTCGCATCCTAAGTGGTGCGTTCGAACAGAGCTTTTGCCCAGATCCCTCAGACCCCACATTTACTCTATGCATTCACACCCCTTTGAGTGCGTTCGCATAGAGTTAAGTACCTAAACACCAGAAAATGAACAAAACACCAGATTTTTGACCCTTTACACACCCCGTTAGCTACCCGAAGCTCACCCGAGCCCTCGGGTCTCCAAACCAAAAACACACACGACTCCCAAATCATCCTACGGACTTATTCAAGCATTTAAATCACCAAACTATCCTCAAAATAAGGAATTAAACCTCAAATCTCCTAGAATTTTCTCAAAACTTCATAAGGCTTAATTATTCCGATTTTGATCCGAAACTCGTCATTTCAAGTCCGTTTTACACCAAATTTCACATATACCTTACATAACATATATTCAACCTGTTACGGGCTCCGTAACCATAATACAAGCCCGGCAACACGGTTTTCACATTAATTATCATTTTCAAAAGTCTTTATTATTTTCAGAAAATAATTTTCTTTAAAAATTCATTTCTCGGGCTTGGGACCTCGGAATTCGATTCCGGGAATACACCCAAGTCTCATATTTTTATACGGACCCTCCGGGACCGTCAAATCACGGGGCCGGGTCTGTTTACCAAAAATGTTGACCAAAGTCAACTTTAATCAATTAATTATTATGAAATCAACTTTTCATCAAGTTTTCACATAAAAGCTTCCCGCCTACACGCCCGGGATGCGTGAGATTAACGGAGGCTTTCAGGCCTCAAAACACAGTTTCTGCTAAATTACACAAGATGACCTTTTGGATTATATCAATCTCCACCTCTAAAACAACCGTTCGTCCTCGAACGGACATAGAAAAGTACCTGAATCGGGGAAAAGGTGGGGATAACGGATCTGCATATCGGGCTCGGACTCCCAAGTAGATACCTCAACAGGCTGACCTCTCCACTAAACACGAACCGAAGGATAACTCTTCGATCTACGATCTCAACTGTCGCACCTGCCGATCTAATATGGCTACCGGCTCCTCCTCATAAGAAAGATCCTTGTCCAACTGGACACCACTAAAGTCAAGTACATGAGATGGGTCCGCAATATACCTCCGGAGCATAGACACGTGAAATACTGGATGCACGGCTGACAAACTAGGTGGCAAGGCAAGTCTGTAGGCCACCTCCCCTACCTTGTCTAGAATCTCAAATTGACCAATGTACCTTGGGCTCAACTTTCCCTTCTTTCCGAATCTCATCATGCCCTTCATGGGCGATACTCAAAGAAATACCCGGTCGCCTATCATAAATGCTAAATCTCGAACTCTACGATCCGCATAACTCTTCTGCCTGGACTGAGCTGTACGAAGTCTATCCTGAATGATCTTCACCTTGTCCTAGGAATCCTGGACTAACTCAGACCCCAACAATCTAGCCTCTCTTGGCTCAAACCATCCAACTGGAGACCGGCACCTTCTACCATACAACGCCTCGTACGGAGCCATCTGAATGCTCGATTGATAAATGTTGTTGTAGGTAAACTCAGCTAAAGGCAAGAACTGGTCCCATGAACCACCAATGTCAATAACACAAGCTCGCAACATATCCTCCAAAATCTGAATAGTGCACTTGGACTGCCCCTCCGTTTGAGGATGAAATGCGGTGCTCAAATCAATCTGGGTGCCCAACTCTCGCTGAAATACTCTCCAGAAATGGGAGGTAAACTGAGTACCCTTGTCTGATATAATGGATATGGGAACACCATGCAGCCTAACAATATCTCTTATATAGATCCTTGCCAACTTCTCTGCTGAATACGAAACAGATACTGGAATGAAGTGCGCTGACTTGGTCAGCCTATCCACAACGACCCATACTACATCAAACATTCTTTGAGTCCGTGAGAGTCCAACTACAAATTCCATGGTGATACGCTCCCACTTCCACTCGGGAAGCTGAATCTGCTGCATCAAACCACCGGGTCTCTGATGCTCGTACTTAACCTGCTGACAATTCAAACACCGAGATACATAAGCTACAATATCCTTCTTCATCCTCCGCCACCAATAGTGCTGTCACAAGTCCTGGTACATCTTTGCGGCGCCCGGATGAATAGAATACCGGAAACTATGGGCCTCCTGAAGTATCAACTCACGAATACCATCCACATCAGGTACTCAAATCCGACCCTGCATCCTCAAAACTCCCTCAGCATCAACCTTAACCTTCTTGGCATCTCTGTGCCTGACTCTAGCTCTAAGAACACATAAGTGGCGATCATCATACTGCCTGGCCCGATTACAGTCATATAAGGAAGAACGAGCTACAGTATGGGCCAAAACACTGCCAGTATCAAAAACCTCCAATCTCACAAATCGGTTGGCTAACGCCTGAACATCCAAAGCAAGAGGTCGCTCTCCGACTGATAAATAGGTAAGACCACCCATACTAGCTGACTTCCGGCTCAAAGAATCGGCCACCACATCGGCCTTCCCCGGATGATAAAGAATGGTAATATCATAATCCTTCAGCAACCCTAACCATCTCCTTTGTCTCATGTTCAACTCCTTCTGTTTAAACAAATACTGCAAGCTCTTATGATCTGTGAACACCTCACATGGCACACCTGATGCGTGGCTAGAATTCATGGTTTAACAAGTTATGTGCCTTACATTTTATGTGTGTTAATGATAAAAATAGACTTTTTATGTGCATAATGGAGTCTATTTCATGTGTAGGTGAATTGGAGATGGAAGCCGAGCTAAATGGATGCAAATACGTCAAAAATACGCTCAAGAGTCGAAAAGGAGCTACCCGGGCTATAGTGGGGCGTTAGACCCATAAAGCCAGGCCCAGCCTGGCTATAATGGGGCGTTAGGGGCTTAATGCCTGGGTCCCAGGTCCGGTCAATGCCGAGTTTTGAAGGTTTTAAGTGTTCCCAGTTTGAATAGAAGTCTCCTACATATTTAGGGTTTATCCCAAACATATAAATAGACCCAATAACACAACTTGAAAAGGGGAAGCCATTAAAGTGAAGAAAAACCTGTGGATTACTACTCAGCAAAGCAAAAACACTGATTTTTATCTCCTTAGTTCATTACTCTGTAATTCAATTATGCAAGTTATTTTAGATTTGATACTTATGAATATGAGTAGCTAATTTTCTTAATCTAGGGTTTTGGTGGAACCCGTTGGGGGATAAACTTATGGTGATATTAATATAGTTTGGTTGATTGTTCATCTCTATTTGTTCAA
>ML392213.1:0-47117 GCA_005239525.1 Nicotiana knightiana
TGATTGCTATTTTTGGACCCGAGGTAAGTGTCTTGCCTAACTTTGGTGAGCGAATAGGTATCGTATGCTATGTGCTAAGTGTTTATTATGTGCAATGCATAGGTGAGGTGACGAGTACCTATGTATTATGTGTCAAGCATGCCCGTGAGTCCATTTTTGATGAAATTCTTGTCCTTACTTCCACATCTATTGTATTATGAATTTATCTCTACTTGGAAGTTGGTTGTTGTTGAAAATCCTCGTTGATGAACTTGTGATGTAATGGTCCTATTGAGGACCCAACTGTAAAGGATATACTTGAAAAAGTTGGTTATATCTAAGACCCTTGCCGGGAAATTTGTTATGATAATGACTGATATTTTCTCCTTGTCGGGTGATCATGATTTGTGATTCCACGATGCTGCATTCCTTGCCGTTTTGATAATTGTCATTGCATTAGTGAGGAAGAGAGTAAAAGCACGACGGGTGATGCCGTGCATATTTTATATTGTTATGCATGAGGGGACATTCCGTGCCATATTTTACATTGTTATGCACGAGGGGGACATTCTGTGCCATATTTTATATTGTTATGCACGAGGGGACATTCCGTGCCATATTTTATATTGTTATGCACGAGGGGACATTCCGTGCCATATTTTATATTGTTATGCACGAGGGACATTCCGTGCCATATTTTTATATCGTTATGCACGAGGGGACATTCCGTGCCATATGTTATATTGTTATGCATGAGGGGATATTCTGTGCCATATTTTATATTGTTATGCACGAGGGGACATTCCGTGCCATATTTTACATTGTTATGCACGAGGGGACATTCCGTGCCATATTTTATATTGTTATGCACGAGGGGACATTCTGTGCCATATTTTATATTGTTATGCACGAGGGGACATTCCGTGCCATATTTTACATTGTTATGCACAAGAGGACATGCCGTGCCGTTTCTTTTCACTGTTTAATTTGTGTTGTCAATTCTAGTTGCTATTTTCGGATATTTTAGACTGTTGTTTTCATTTCCGTCGTTTCAGTATTTGCTATCTCTTACCCCCAACATGTTCTTCCCCGTAATTGTATTCTTGTTTAGATTCTACTATACTATTGAACTGCACAGGTACATTTTGTCATCGTGTCCTAGCCTCGTCACTACTTTGCCGAGGTTAGGCTCGGCACTTACTCAGTACATGGGGTCGGTTGTACTGATGCTACACCTGCACTTCTTTATGTTGTGCAGATTACACAGCCGGACCCGGTGGGCATCGCTAGTGGGAGTGTCCTTCAGTTCACCCTGGAGGTTTCAAGGTATACCCGCTGGCGTTCGTGGGCCATGGCATCTCTCCTATCCCTAGTCCTTCATTTCTGTCTTGTTTTTCCTCTAGTTTTCAGAGACAGTCATGCATTTCCTTTCAGACTTTGTATTTAGCACTCCTATAGACAGTTCGTGAGTTTGTGACTCCAGGTTTTGGGAAATTATTGCGACGTTGTATTATGTTGTCTTTACTTAGTTTTGAAACTTTATTTATTTCCGCTGTTAAGTTGTGAACTGTTTTTAGCTTAATCTNGGCTTGTCTAGTGGGTTCAGCGTTAGACGCCATCACGGCTCGATGGTTGGATTTCGAGGCGTGACAAGTTGGTATCAAAGCCCTAGGTTTCTTAGGTCTCACAACTCACAGACAACTTGGTAGAGTCTGATGGATCCGTACGAAGATGTCTGTATTTATCCCCTAGAGTTTGCAAAGTTAGGAATAACTTCACTTTTCTTCTTTCCTGTCGTGCGATTTTAATTCTAAATGCTAATTGAGTTTCGATTCTATTCTCTCGCAGATGGCGAGAACGCATGCTTCCCAAGGTTCCGCTCAGCAGCCCGACACTCCTGCTACCGCTCCTACTAGGGGTCGAGGCCGTGCTAGAGGCCGAGGCCGGGGCCGGGCTCAGCCTAGAGCAGCAGCCCCAGTGGAGGACCCTCAGGTCAAGTCTGACGAGGAGGTCCCAGTTCCGGCAGTCCCAGTTGGACCAGCTCAGATCCCAGAGGGGTTCATAGCTACCCCAGTGCTTCAGGACGCTCTTGTCCTTCTAGTCGGACACATGGAAAGTGTAGCACAGGCGGGTCTTCTTCCTACTGCACCAGCCATCTCTCAGGCTGGGGGAGGTACCCAGACTCCTGCCACTCGCACGCCAGAGCAGGTAGCTCCACAGTTTTAGACTCCGGCACCTCAGCCAGCCGGAGTAGCTCAGCCGGGTATTGCAGCACCGGTAGCAGAGGGAGTAGCTATGTCAGCGGATGCTTTAAACTTTGAAAGTTTTTAGATTTTTGTTTGAATTTTATGCTAAGTTCATTGTTTAAGATGTTATTTTGGCGATTTGATCGCAAAAGTAAATCCGTAGGATGTTTTTAAGGTTGTGTACATGTTTGGTTTGGAGCACCGAGGGCTTGGGTGAGTTTCGGGTAGGTTCCGGGGTGTTTAGAATTGGAAAATCACTGCTAGTGCACCAATTCTGGTGTGCCCGCACCTGCGAGCGTAGAGCCGCAGGTACGGTCCAGCCCAACTAGCCCCCTTTCCGCAGGTGCGACAAAAAATTCCGCAGAAGTGGATACACCTCCGCAGGTGCGTCCCTTAGTGGCCTTGCCCATTTCCGCAGGTGCGACTATTTTTCCGCACCTGTGCGCATGTGCGAGGGTCAGGCAATGTGTTTAAGTTAGAGCTTCATCCGATTTCATTTTCACTTCCTCACAAAAATAGAAGACCAAGGGTGATTTTCTCAAGAGATTTTCTTCCCAAATCATAGGTAAGTGTCCACTAACTAATTTCCTTCAACTTTCTAATGATTTTTATCAACTTGTATCAAGAATTCTAGGGTTTTAATGGTAGAAAATTGGGGATTTGGGTAGATTTAGGGCTTTTTGAATAATTGAAATTTAGACCTCGTTTTGGGGTCGGATTTCGAAACTAATTACATATTCAGGCTCGTGGGTGAATGGGTGATCAGGTTTTGGTCCGAACCTCGAGTTTTGACCAAGCGGGCCTGGGTTCGATTTTTGACCTTTTAGGAAGAATGATAGAAAATTCATAATTAAGCATTGGGGTTGATTTATTTAGCATTTATTGATATTATTTAAGCTAATTATGTCTAGATACAATTGAATTGGAAGCGAATTCTAAGGAGACAATGGTAATTGAGGCTTGAGTTGGTCGTGCAATTCGAGATAAGTGTTTGGCTTAACCTTAGCTTGAGGGAATAGGTGTTGTGTCCTATTTTCTATGTGTAAGTATCATGTTCAACGTATATGTGAGGTGACGAGTACCTATACGTTGGTGTCAAGTATGCTCGTGAGTCGAATATTGTGATTTATGTTGTTTTTCGTTAAATAATACTTGAGTTTCACTTTATAGCTATCCATGTTGGTGGAAATTCCTTGATATTGAACTGTGTTGAGTATTGGTTTCAGTTGAAGATGTTTATGTGAAGTTATGCACTAAGTGAGATTGGCTATAACTGTTTTTCCCTTGCCGGGATGGTATTGATTCCATTGTTGTCTCCCTTGCCGGGACATTATTGTTTTAATTTTGTTTACTCTGTTAATTTCCTTGTTGGATTGCTGTCATTTGATGTGTTTGGGTGAGGAATAGTGAGAAAGCATGAAGGGTGATGTCGTGCGTGAGATTGTGAGTGAATGTTAATGCACGAAGGGTGATGTCGTGCCGATATTGTGAGTGTAAAAGCACGAAGGGTGATGCCGTGCCATGATATGAGTGATAATGCACGAAAGATAATGCCGTGCCATGATTATGTGAGGTAAAAGCACGAAGGGTGATGCTGGGCTGAATATATTAATTCTGATGGTGAGGCTGAGAGTAAAAACACGAAGGGTGATGCCGTGCACTTATTTTGTATTACTATTTCTGTTGCTTAAATAGATATCTAATTTGTGCCTTATCTCGTTATTTCTATTAGTTGATATTTCCTCCCCTCAGCATGTTTCCCTTTCCTTTATGATTAGCTGCTTATTCCTCGTTGTATTACTTTCTCCGTATACTATTAAACTACATAGGTTGATTTTGGTTGTCGTGTCCTAGCCTCGTCACTACTTCGCCGAGGTTAGGCTCGGCACGTACTCAGTACATGGGGTCGGTTGTACTGATGCTACACTCTGCACGTTTGTGCAGATCCCGGAACTGGACTCTTCGGACCTTAGATCAGGGTTGCTTCCTTCAGTCCAACGTAGATTCCGAGGTAGTTCTGCAGACGTCCGCAGGCCTTGGCGTCCCCTCATATTTCATTTCTATTCTGTTCTTACTTACTTCTGAGACAAATGTGTCTTTGTATTTTGTTCAGACTTCTATTTGTAGTATTCATAGACAGTCCGTGAGATTGTGACACCTGTTCTGGGAGTACTTTGGTTCTGGATTTCGTATTAGTATTATATCAAACTGATGAATCATGTTATTAACATATATTCTAAATTCCGTGATTTTATTATAAAGTCTGGTAAACTGTTAGAGGTGAAGGAATAAGGTAATTAATCAGTAACATTGGCTTGCCTAGCGGGTTCAATGTTAGGTGCCATCACGGTCCCGACGGTGGGAAATTCGGGTCGTGACAAGTTGGTATCAGAACACTATGTTACTTAGGTCTCACAATTCACGGACAAGCTTAGTAGAGTCTAAGGGATCGGTACAGAGACGTCTGTGCTTATCCCCAGAGGCTATAGAGTTTAGGAATGACTTCACATTTGTTCTTCTCTGTTGTGCGATTTGATGTCTCAAAACTAACTAAATTTATGCTCTATTCTCTCGCAGATGGAGAGAACACGTGCTTCTTCATCCACTGATTAGTAGCCCGAGTCTCCAGTTGCAGCTCCTACGAGGGGCCGGGGACGAGGCCGAGGCCGTGCTAGAGGCTGATGTAGGGGCAAAGCTCAGCCCAGAGAAGCAGCCCCAGTGGCGGAGCCTCAGGTAGAGTTTGCTGATGAGGTTCCTGCCCAGACAATCCTAGTTGCGCTAGCTCAGGTTCCCGAGGGGTTCATTGCCACCTCAGTACTCCAGGATGCTCTGGTCCGTCTAGTGGGCCTCATGGAGAGTGTCGCTTAGGCAGGTTTGCTTCCTGCAACACCATCTATCTCTCAGGCTAGAGGAGGAGCCCAGACTCCTGCTACTCACACTCCGAAGTAGTTGGCTTCTCAGTTTGAGACTCTAGTAGCTCAGCCAGCCGGGGTAGTTCAGCCGGGTATTGTGGCCCTGACCGGTGATGGAGCAACTATGTCTGCTGATGCTTTATGGAGGTTGGACAGGTTCACCAAGCTTTTCACTACTACTTATAGCGGTGCATCTTCAGAGGATCCCCAGGACTATTTGGATAACTGGCATGAGGTTCTGCGAAACATAGGGATAGTGGAGACCAATGGGGTCGATTTTGCTACTTTTCGTCTATCAGGTCCCGCCAAGACTTGGTGGAGAGATTATTGTTTGGCCAGACCAGCTGGATCACCGCCCTTGACTTCGGACCAGTTCACTCAGCTATTTCTGGAGAAGTTTCTTCTTATCACTCAGAGAGAGGATCTTCGGAAGTAGTTTGAGTGTCTTTAGCAGAGCTCTATGACCGTCACTCAGTACGAGACCAAATTTGTTACCTTGGCCTGGCATGATATTATGATACTTCCCACCGAGCGAGAGAGGGTGAGGAGATTTATTGAGGGACTAGCTCAGCCGAGCAGATTGTAGATGGCCAAGGAGACAGGGAGTGAGATTTCTTTCCAGGAAGCGGCTAATGTGGCCAGACGAGTTGAGATGGTTCTGTTGCAGGGGGTGGTCAGGGGTCTGACAAGAGGCCTCGTCATTTTGGCCGGTTCAGTGGTGCCTCATCTGGAGGCAGGGATTCTCTTGGTAGGGGCCATCCTCCTAGGCCGTTTCATTCAACACTTCAGGTCTCTCGCAGTGCTCCAGGTGGCCGTGGTTCTCATATGTAGTATTCTGATCAGATGCCCTACAGTGCAACATCAGCTCCTATTAATGCACCGCTGCTTTAGAGTTTTCAGGGTGGTTACTCAGATTTTCAGGGTCAGTTTCAGGGTCATCCACCTTAGCAGAGGGCTTGTTATACTCTTGGCGATTAGAGGCACATTGCTAGATTTTTCCCTCGAGCCTCGAGCAGTTCTCAGCACCAGGGTTCTCGTGCTATGGTTCCCGCACCAGGTGCTCTACCACCCGCTCAGCCAGCCAGAGGTAGGGGTCGAGGTGTTAGAGGTAGAGGTCAGGCAGTTAGAGGTGGAGGTCAGGCTACTAGAGATAGAGGTTAGCCATCAGGAGGCCGTCCCATGGATGTAATTAAGATGGGTGGGGCCCATCCCCTATGTTATGCTATTCCAGCCAGACCTGAGGTTGAGGACTCCGATGCAATTATCTAAGGTATGATTTCAGTTTGCATCAGAGACGCTTCGATTTTATTTGATCCGGGGTCCACATTTTCCTATATGTCATCTTATTTTTCTCCTTATTTGGTTATGCCACGTGATTCTCTGAGTACTCCTGTATATGTGTCTACACCGATGGGTGATTCTATTATGGTAGATCGCGTCTACCGTTCGTGTGTAGTGGTTATTGGTGGTCTTGATACTAGTGTAGATCTTCTACTTCTTGATATGGTAGATTTTGATGTTATTTTGGGGATGGATTGGCTGTCGCCCTATCATGCCATACTGGACTGTCATGCCAAGACCGTGACCTTAGCATTTCCGGGGTTTCCTCGACTGGAGTGGAGAGGGACTCCTGGTCATTTTCCAACAGGGTTATCTCATATATAAAGGCTCCGCGTATGGACGAGAAGGGGTGTTTGTCCTATTTGGCCTATGTTCGCGATTCTAGTACCGAGGTTCCTTCCATGGAGTCTGTGCCCATTGTCCGTGTGTTTCTAGAGGTGTTTCCTGCATACCTGTCGGGTATGCCACCCGACAAGGATATTAACTTTTGCATTGAGTTGGCTCCAGGCACTCAGCCCATTTCTATCCCGCCATATCGTATGGCCCCACCAGAGTTGAAGGAGTTGAAAGAACAGTTGCAGGATTTGCTTGATAAAGGCTTCATTAAGCCTAGTGTCTCCCCTTGGGGTACGCCAGTGTTGTTTGTTAAGAAGAAGGATGGGTCGATGAGGATGTGTATAGATTATCGGCAATTGAACAAGGTTACCATCAAGAACAAGTATCCATTGTCGAGAATTGGCGATTTGTTTGATCAGCTTCAGGGTGCCAAGGTATTTTCGAAGATTGATTTGAGATCTGGCTACCACTAGTTGAGGATTAGGGCATCCTATGTCCCTAAGACAGCCTTTCGCACTCGGTACGGGCATTATGAGTTCTTAGTGATGTCATTCGGGTTGACAAATGCCCTAGCTGCTTTTATGGACTTGACGAACCGAGTGTTCAAGCCTTATTTGGATTCCTTCATGATTGTCTTCATTGATGATATTTTGATTTATTCCCGCAGCCGGGAGGAGCATGAGCAGCACCTTCAAGTCGTTCTCCAGACTCTGAAGGACAGTCAGTTATATGCCAAGTTTTCGAAATGTGAGTTTTGGTTGAGTTCAGTTGCATTTCTGGGTCATGTTGTATCAGCAGAGGGTATTCAGGTGGATCCCAAGAAGATTTCAGTGGTCAAGGATTGGTCTAGACCCACATCAGCCATAGAGATCCGAAGTTTCTTGGGTTTGGTGGGCTATTACCGTCGGTTCGTGGAGGGGTTTTCATCTATTGCAGCCCCGATGACCAGGTTGACTAAGAACGGTACCCGGTTCAGGTGGTCAGAGGAGTGTGAGGCGAGCTTCCAGAGGCTCAAGATAGCTTTGACTACGGCGCCGATGTTGGTTTTGCCCATAGGTTCAGGGCCATATACTGTGTATTGTGATGCATCTCGGGTTGGACTTGGTGCAGTGTTGATGCAGGATGGCAAGGTTATTGCATATGCTTCGCCTCAGTTGAAGATCCACGAGAAGAATTATCCAATTCATGATTTGGAGCTAGCAGCCATTGTTCACGCGCTGAAGATTTGGAGGCATTATCTATATGGTGTGTCATGTGAGGTGTTCACGGATCACAAGAGCTTGCAATATTTGTTCAAGCAGAAGGAGCTAAATTTGAGGCAGAGGAGATGGTTGGAGCTGTTGAAAGACTATGACATCAACATCTTATATCATCCGGGGAAGCCCAATGTGGTGGTCGATGCTTTGAGTAGGAAGTCAGCCAGTATGGGTAGTCTTGCATATATTCCGGTCGGGGAGAGACCGCTTGCTTTGGATGTTCAGGCTTTAGCTAATCGGTTCATGAGATTGGATGTTTCTGAGCCCAACCGTGTTCTAGCTTATACAGTTGCTCGTTCTTCATTATTTGACCGTATTCGAGATCGGCAGTATGATGATCCTCATTTGTGTGTCCTTAGGGACACGGTGCGGCACGGTGGTGCTAAGCAGGTTACANATCCTCATTTGTGTGTCCTTAGAGACACGTTGCGGCACGGTGGTGCCAAGCAGGTTACTGTTGGTGATGATGGAGTTTTACGAAGGCAGGGTCGTATTTGTGTTCCCAATATGGATGGACTTCGTGAGTTGATTTTAGAGGAGGCCCATAGTTCCCGGTACTCCATTCATTCGGGCACCGCAAAGATGTATCATGATTTGCGGCAGCACTATTGGTGGAGGAGGATGAAGAAGGATATTGTGGCATATGTAGCTCGGTGTTTGAATTGTCAGCAGGTTAAGTACGAGCATCAGTGGCCTGGTGGATTGCTTCAGCAGATTGAGTTTCCTGAGTGGAAGTGGGAGCGTATCACCATGGATTTCGTTGTCGGACTCCCACGGACTCAGAGGAAGTTCGATGCAGTATGGGTTATTGTGGACATACTGACCAAGTCAGCGCACTTCATTCCTGTGGCAGTTTCATATTCTTTGGAGAGATTGGCAGAGATCTACATTAGGGAGATTGTTCGTCTTCATGGTGTGCCCGTGTCTATCATTTTTGACCGAGGTACACAGTTTACCTCGCATTTCTGGAGGGTAGTTCAACGTGAGTTGGGCACGAGAGTTGAGTTGAGCACAACGTTTCATCCTCAGACGGACGGACAGTCCGAGCGTACTATTCAGATTTTGGAGGATATGCTACGAGCCTGTATCATTGACTTTGGAGGTTCTTGGGATCAATTCTTGCCATTAGCTGAGTTTGCCTACAACAACAGCTATCAGTCGAGCATTCAGATGGCTCCTTATGAGGCATTATATGGTAAGCGGTGTCGGTCGCCGGTTGGATGGTTTGAGCCGGGAGAGGCTCGGTTGTTGGTTACAGACTTAGTGCAGGATGCCTTAGATACGGTTAAGATCATACATGATAGACTTCGTACAACTCAGTCCAGGAAAAAGAGTTATGTCGATCGCCGAGTTCGTGATGTAGCATTCATGGTAGGAGAGCGGGTGTTGCTTTGGGTGTCGCCCATTAAGGGAGTGATGAGATTTAGGAAGAAGGGCAAGCTAAGCCCTAGGTTCATTGGTCCGTTTGAGATTCTTGATAAAATGGGAGAGGTGGCTTACAGACTTGCATTTCCTCCGAATTTATCAGCTGTGCATCCAGTGTTTCATGTGTCTATGCTTCGGAAGTATCACGGTGATCCAGCCCATGTGGTAGACTTAAGCAATGTCCAGTTGGACAAGGATTTGACCTATGAGGAGGAGCCGGTAGCAATATTAGACCGGCAGGTTCATTTGTTGAGATCGAAGAGTTATCCTTTGGTTCGTGTTCAGTGGAGAGTTCAGCCTGTCGAGGCAGCTACCTGGGAGTCCGATTCCGATATGCGGAGCCGATATCCCCATCTTTTCCCCGATTCAGGTACTTTTCTATGTCCGTTCGAGGACGAACGATTATTTTAGAGGTGGAGAATGTGATGATCCAAAAAGTCATCTCTCATTTTATAAGTCAAAACTGTGTTCTGAGGCCTTTAAAACCTCCTTTTATCTCACCTCGCTTTGCATGCGCATCCGGGGCGTTTGTCCGTGAAGATTTTATGTGAATAACTGAGAAAAATGCTAATTTTTCTTTTAATATTGAATTTAAGTTGACTTCGATCAACATTTTGGGTAAATGGATGATATTGATTCCCTTGCCGGGATGATATTGATTCTATTGTTGGCTCCCTTGCCGGGATGTTATGGATTTATTATTGTTGTTTGTATTGTTGATTTCCTTGCCGAATTATTGTTATTGATTTGTTTGGGTGAGGAAGAGTGTAAAGCACGAATGGTGATGCCGTTCCATTTTCTATTGCTTTATGGTAAGGATGAGAGTGAAAGCACGAAGGGTAATGCCGTGCCGTATTATGATATTAAAAGCACGAAGGGTGATGTCGTGCCGTTTTTATTGATTTATTGTGAGGATGAGAGTAAAAGCACGAAGGGTGATGCCGTGCATTCTATTTATTATTTGGTGAGGATGAGAGTAAAATCACGAAGGGTGATGCCGTGCACTTGTTTTTGTTGCTTTACTTTGTTACTTCCATTATTTGATATTCCTCCCCTCAGCATGTTCCCCCTTCCTTGTATTTTAGCTGCTTAATTTTTGAGGTAATTATTTTCTCCGTATATGATTAAACTGCACAGGTCTATTTGGTAGTCGTGTCCTAGCCTCGTCACTACTTCGCCGAGGTTAGGCTCGACACTTACTCAGTACATGGGGTCGGTTGTATTGATGCTATACTCTGCACTTTTGTGTGCACTTTTGTGCAGATCCCGATACTGGACTCTTCGGACCTTAGATCAGGGTTGGTGCCTTCAGTCCAATGGAGATTCTGAGCTAGTTGTGCAGACGTCCGCATGCCTTGGCGTCCCCTCCTATTTCATTTCTATTCTGTTCTTGTTTACTTCTGAGACAGATGTGTATTTGTATTTTGTTGAGACTTCTATTTGTAGTATTCATAGACAGTCCGTGAAATTGTGACACCTGTTCTGGGAGTACTTTGGTTATGTATTTCGTATTAGTATTATGTCAAACTGATGAATCATTTTGTTAACGTATATTCTAAATTCCGTAATTTTATTATAATGTCTGATAAACTGTTAGAGGTGAAGGAATAAGGTAATTAATCAGTAACGTTCACTTGCCTAGCTGGTTCAATATTAGGCGCCTTCACGGTCCCGATAGTAGGAAATTCCGGTCGTCACATAAGAGGACCAATAATAAAATATAAAAACGACATGAGAGGGTTTGCATTGGCATTTGACATTTGTTGACGAAGAGGTAAGCTTCATTTTATATATTTATTTTGATATAATTTATTACTTAATTGTATTATTTTTAATTAATTTTAAATTATGATTATATTGATTTATAGGGAACAAAGATCTAGCAGTACTTTTCAATAAAAATGTTGAAGATTGAAAAGATTTATTTCAACAAATCAAATTACACTATAACTCGCGTGAAATGTACTCACTCTACATATTTATCTGTGCACAAAAAGTTAAAAATATCTCTTAAAAATTATACTACAGTTCAGGAATGCACCAATCACTTTTCGACCACAAACTTTTCGAATAATTTTCTATCTAGAGGCAATAAAATCCACTATCATAACATTATTTGGTAATTTCTTTCTCACTATCTTTTGATAATACATTGGGTACTCTCGTTCTAACGTATGTAAAGTATTTCATATTAGTTCCTTTAACAGTTACTCCGTAACTTATATGTGGTTTCTCTTAATTTTGTACATATGTAAATTTTATACTGATAAAAGCAATGGGATCATCAATCGTGGGGGAATAAAAGAGGCTCGGAACAATAGTTACATATGAAAGATAAGTAAAAATTAGTTAAGTTTTTTAATATTTATATTAAGTAACTAACAACGGATAGAATGATTACTTATTTCTTGCAATTAACATATATTTCAATTGTAAAATTTAGGCATGATTGTCATCAGTGGGGTCATTATTAAGATGCAACGCCCGTTTATAGGACTAGTAATATTTTAAAAGCACGAAGACCCTTAGCGAAATATTATTCGCTGTTTTTACCCTTTAAAATTAAAGTTTACACTAGACAAAATAGTCATTTAGTTATTGTTCTAAAATTTAATAATATTCATTTAATTAATTCCCTACTATCTAGAATCGTCATTTAATTCTTTTTTTAATATTTAGGACTTTGAAATTAACTAAAACTTTACTTATTAGTAAATTTTTTCTTATTTAATTATGTAAATTAATCCCACCCCAACTTTGTATCTTAAACGTGTGTAAACATTATGATTCAGGTAGTAGTCACTTTTTTTATTTTGGCATTTTTTAAACATAAGAGGGGTTTGGATTTTCACAATCTAATAAACTGGTTAAAAATGATTCAATTTTAAAATTTATTATAATCATATGTTTGTCAACATTTTTATCCTGTAAAAATAGACTTTAGAATGAAAAAACTATATACTTTAATTATCTTTCTAATATTTAAAGTGTTAAAAATAACTAAAATTCTCTATGTGAAATGTCATATCGGAACATAGAATTCTTATTGGATAGTAATATAGTTATAGTCAAATACTAAACTTAAGATGATCTAATTATGAACGTATGGTTCTTAATAGAACTCAAATTAATGCATTTAAATTATTTAATATATGAATTAATTTAAGGTATAAATTATGAACTACAATTAATCTAATTGAGTTAGTCTAATTGAATTAGTCTAATTGAATGACCTAACTAATTCATTGTCTAGTGAGTCTAATTATATGATTAATGATAGGGTTAGAACAATAAATTGCAAGGATAAATCAATCTTATTATATAGACTTTTAAATAAATTATATCAAACTTAAAATAAATTACAAGGATATATTAAGCTAGTTCTCAATCTAATACTAAGTGTAACTTTCACTACCTGATTTACCCTCCGAAAGGTATCGTGACGACACCTAATCTCTATTACTAGGTAAGCCTACTATTAAGGGAAAAATTGAAGTAAAACACAAGAAGTAAAGGAAATAAGGACAATGATATAAATAACATACTGGCCGCTCGGCTCATACAAAAATATTTTCCCAATAACCCGGAATGTCACAAATAGTCACAAGCTTCTAACACTATTGTAGCTCTAAACAAGTCTGGAAAATACATAGGAACAACTCTAAACGATAGAATAGAAGGGGACTCAGAGGATTCTGCGGACGCGACAAAATTACCTTGCAGTCTCCTAGAATCAGCAGCAACGACTAACCACGAGGCTGATAGCTTGTACCTGGATCTGCACACGAAAATATGTGCAGTAAAGGGCATGAGTACACCACATTTGGTACCCAGTAAGTACCAAGCCTAACCCCAGTCAAGTAGTGACGAGGTAAGATTAAGGCTCTGCTAGATTTCTATATAAATCAATTTAAAAACAGTACAAAAGATAGGTAATGTATACATTAAGCAGTTTAAGAAAATAATCTAAAGTTTTACAGTAAAGAGAGTCCTCAGCTCAACACAATGTATCACAAGGTGGAATCTCTCGGGATACCGTCCCGTAGTTCCAGATAATCATGCAGTACAAGGGGATCTCCCGGAATACGTCCGTAGTCCCAAAATAAATATGCAGTACATGGGGATCTCCCGGAATACATCCATAGTCCCGAAGTAAATATGCAGTACATGGGGATCTCTCGGAATACATCTGTAGTCTCAAAGTAAATATGCAGTACATGGGAACTCATGGAATACGTCAGTAGTCCAAAGTAAGTATGTAGTACAGGGGGATCTCCCGGAATACGCCCGTAGTCCCAATTTAAATATGCCATGCCGGATGAATGACAATCATAACATCGAATTTACATAGTTTATACTAATCACAGATAAGGAAAATAAGGGATTAATTAAGCATTGCGCAAAGACGATCAAGTAGGCAATTAAATACGTAAGCATGCTTTCCTAATCTACGCTAAACAATTTATCATATTAGAGCAAGTTCATAGAAGAGAAAACAATTATGTTTTAGGAAGGGAAAAATGAGATTTTTAGCAATAACGGCCCGTGTACATACTCGTCACCTTACGTACATGGCGCCACACAACAAATAGTATCAAGTATCCTAAGGTGAAAGTCCCCAACACAAGGTTAGGCAAGCCACTTACCTCAACCGCTCAAATCAACTTGGAACCACGTTCTTGCCACGAGTATCCGATTCAAAATGGCCCAAATCTAATCAATTCAATTGCATAGTGTAAATAATACTACAAGCAACTAGTTCAACTAATAATTCGAAGCTAAGACACGAAATTAGGAAAATCGCCCAAAAAGCACCCCCCGGCCCACGTCTCGAAATCGGGTAAAATTTACAATTTATGAACACCCGCTCACTCACGAGAACACTCGAACAAAAATCATCAAAATCCGGTGTCCAAATCTCATTCAAATCTCGAATTTACAATTGGAAAACTTTTTCCCTCATTTCCAAACTTTAACTCTCAAATTCCTTGATTAGATTGAAGCACTTACTATAGATTGATGAAATACAAGTGAAATAGGGTTAAGAATCGTTACCCACTGATCTCCTCTTCAAAATCCTCAACAAATCGCCAATTCCCTAGCTCCAAATCGATTTTTAGAAGTTATGAACTCAAACCCTCGATTTTCATATTTCTGACCAGCGATTTCCGCTTATGCGAGGGGATCACCGCACCTGCGGTCCCGCTTCTGCGGCTGGTAATCCACACTTGCGGAAATTCATTAAAGGCCAGTCTCTGCACCTGCGCCCCATCACTCGCAGATGCGGTTCCGCTTCTGCGGTCCTTGGGCCGCATCTACGACCAACTCCTAAGTGCCTTAGACTGCATCTGCAATTACCAAATGGCTTTTGCGGCGCCGCACCTGCGGTCTAACATCCGCAGGTGCGAAAACACTAGAACAGCACACAACAAATTTTTCCTAAGTCCCATTTTCTTCCCGTTGAGCATCCGAAACACACCCGAGGCCCCCGGGACCTCAACCAAAACTACAAACCAGTCATATAACCTCATTCAAACTTAGTCGAGCCTTCAAACCACATCACATAACACCAAAACCAAGAATTAAACATGAATTCAAGCCTAAGGACTTAACATTTTCCCAAATCTACAAACGATGCTGAAACACGTCAAAACTAGTCCGAATGACCTCAAATTTGACACACAAGTCACAAATGACACCACGAACCTGCCGCACTACTGGAATTCCATTCCGAGCCCGATATCAAAATTTCATCTATCAGCCGAAATCGCCAAGAATCTAACTTTCGTCAATTCAAGCCTAAATGTACTACAAACCTCGAAAACACACCCCGGACGCAGTCCTAACCCCAAAATCACTCAACAGAGCTAACAGAGTTGACAGAATTCCATTCTGGATCCGTCTTCACACAGTTCTAACTACGGTCCGATTTCTACGGCTTAAACTCATAATTAGGGACTAGGTGTCCCAAAACTCTCCAAATTTCATAACTAATCACTCCGTCAAGTCCCAATAGCAGAAACAAACGTGGGGAAAGAATTTATTAGGGGATCGGGGCTCTAACTCTCAAAATGACCGACCGGGTCATTACATCCTCCCCCTCTAACAATCGTTCATCCTCAAATGAGTATAAAGACATACCTGAAGCTGTGAAAAGATGAGGGTACTGGCTGTGCATATCCTGCTCGGTCTCCCAAGTCGCCTCCTCGACCGGATGACCTCTACACTGGACCTTTACTTATGCAATATTCTTTTACCTCAGTTTTCTTAACTGCCTATCATAAATGGCTACTGGCTCCTCAACATAAGATAGATCCTTGTCCAACTTGACTGAGCTGAAATCCAATACATGAGCTGGATCACCGTGATACTTTTAGAGCATAGACACGTGAAATACCAGATGAACTCCTGCTAGACTGGGAGGTAAGGCAAGCTCATAAGCAACCTCCCCAACGCTCCGTAATATCTCAAATGGGCCAATGAACCTCAGACTCAGCTTGCCCTTCTTCCATAATCTCATGACGCCTTTCATAGGAGATACCCGAAGCATAACTCGATCACCACTCATAAATGCCAAATCGCGAACCTTCCGGTCCGCATAACTCTTTTGCCTGGACTGGGCTGTGCAAAGTCTCTCCTGAATCACCTTCACCTTGTCTAGGGCATCCTGAACTAAATATGTACCCAAAAATTAGGACTCGCCCAACTTAAAACAACCCACTGGGGACCGGCACCGCCTACCGAACAAAGCCTCATACGGTGCCATCTGAATGCTGGACTGGTAACTGTTGTTGTAGGCAAACTCTGCGAGTGGAAAGAACTGGTCCCATGACCCTCCGAACTCCATCACACAGGCGCAGAGCATATCCTCAATAATATGAATCGTGCGCTCGGACTGCCCGCCCGTTTGAGGGTCAAAGGTTGTGCTCATCTCCACCCTAGCGCCCAACTCCTGTTGTACGGCTCTCCAGAATCGTGATGTGAACTGAGTACCTCTGTCTGAGATGATATACACTGGAATACCGTAAAGGCGGACGATCTCTTTGATATAAATCTGAGCCAATCTCTCTGAAGAATAAGTGGTCAGCACCATAATGAAATGAGCTGACTTGGTCAGACGGTCCACAATCACCCAAGTGTCATCGAACTTTCTCAAAGTCCGTGGAAGTCCAACTACAAAATCCATGGTGATCTGCTCCCACTTCCACTCGGGGATCTCTAACCTCTGAAGTAATCCACCCGGCCTCTGGTGCTCATATTTGACTTGCTGGCAGTTGAGACACTTGGCCACAAACCCCACTATATCATTATTCATCCTTCTCCACCAATAGTGCCGCCTCAAATCCTGGTACATCTTCACGGCACCCGGGTGAATGGAGTACCGCGAGCTATGAGCCTCCTCAAGAATCATCTCTCGAATCCCATCTACATTGGGCACACAAATCCACTCATGCATCCTCATCACCCCATCATCATCTATAGTCACATCTCTGGAATCACCTCGCTGGACCCTATCCTGAAGAACTAGAAGGTGGGGGTCATCATACTGACGCTCTCTGATGCAACCATAAAGAGAAGATTGAGCAACCACGCAAGCTAATACCCGACTAGGCTCTGAAATATCCAATCTCACGAACTGGCTGGATAGAGACTTAACATCCAAGGCTAAAGGCCTCTCAGTTGCTGGAAGATATGGCAAACTCCCCAAACTCTCGCCCAGCGACTCAAGGCGTCGACCACTACAATGGCCTTCCTCCGGTGGTATAATATAGTGATATCATAGTCTTTCAGTAGCTCCAACCACCTCCGCTGACGTAGATTAAGGTCCTTCTGCCTGAACAAATGTTGCAAGCTTCGATGATCAGTGTAAATCTCACAGGGAACACCGTACAAATAATGACGCCAGATCTTCATGGCGTGAAAAATAGCTGCTAACTCGAGGTCATGAACCAGATAATTCTTCTCATTCACCTTCAACTGCCTGGACGCGTAGGCAATCACCCTACCGTCTTGCATCAAAAATTCTTTAAGGCCAATCCTCGAGGCATCACAGTAGACAGTGAAGGACCCCGAACCTGTAGGCAACACTAACACTAGGGATATAGTCAAATTTGTCTTGAGCTTATGAAAGCTCTCCTCACACTCCTCGGTCCACCTGAACGGAGCATCCTTTTGGGTCAGTCTGGTCATAGGTGCTGCAATAGATGAAAATCCCCCTACAAAGCGACGACAGTACCCTGCCAAACCAAGGAAACTGCGGATCTCCGTAGCTGATAACGGTCTAGGACAACTCTGCACTGCCTCCACCTACTTCGGATCTACCTTGATCCAATCACAAGACAATATGTGGCCCAAGAATTCCACTGAATCAAGCCAAAACTCACACTTAGAGAATTTTGCATACAAACTCTTCTCCCTCAAAGTCTAAAGCGCGGTCCTCAAGTGTTGCCCATTGTGATGACCCAAAAGGTCATCCCTTGTTTTAAAAGTCAAAACTGAGTTCCAAGGCCTTAAAAACCTCCTTTATCTCACCTTGTTTTGCATGCGCATCCCGGGCGTATATCCGGGAGGCTTTTGTATGAAAAATTGAGAAAAATGCTAATTATGTCTTTCAAAATTGAATTTAAATTGACTTCGGTCAGCATTTTAGGTAAATGGGCTCGGACCCAAGATTTGACGGTCCCGGAAGGTCCGTAGGAAAATATGGGACTTGGGCATATGCCCGAAATTGAATTCCGAGGTCCCAAGCCCGAGAAATAAATTTTTGAAAGAAATTGTTTAATTGAAATTATTAGAGTTTTTGGAAATTTGATTTATTAGAACTTGATGGTATGGGGCCCGTATTTTTGTTACGTAGCCCGGTACAAGTTTAATATAATATTTGAGTTGTGCCTGTAAAATTTGGTAAGAAACGGAGGTCATTTGACGTGATTCGGACCCGTCGTTGTGAAATTTGAAACTTTGAAAGTTTTGAGATTTTTCTGTGATTTCTATGCTAAATTCATTGTTTAAGATGTTATTTTGGCAATTTGATCACATGAGTAAGTCTGTAGGATGTTTTTAAGGTTGTGTGCATGTTTGGTTTGGAGCCCTGAGGGCTCGGGTGAGTTTCAGATAGGCGTCAGAGTGTTGTTGGACTTAGAAAATCTGGTGTAATTGTTGTTTGCTAGTGTCCAGGTAATTACCCTATGCGAATTCATGGTAACCCACACGAACGCAATGACCAAATGGGGAAGGGGCTGGGTTTTGCTCTATGCGAATGCATAGACTTGGGGTGCGAACGTGGAGCATTGGGAAATTACTCTACGCGAATGCACCAGGTCAACCGCGAACGCACAGTAGTAGGAGGGGGAGCTGGCCAGGACCTAGGTGAGCTGTGCGAACGCATCCCCTTAGACGCGAACACATAGGCCAGGGGGAATAAGCCTATGCGAATGCGGCCAAAGTCACGCGAACGCATAGAAGGCCAATCCAGCTTTCTCAAATTGTAGCCAAAACGGGAATAGGCCATAATTTCATATCTCTTTCCATAGAATCCGACCTTGGGCGATTTTTGAAGAGGGATTTCTTCACCAAATCATAGGTTCATGTTCTTAATCTCATTTTCTTCATTTTCCATTAACACCCACTCGATTTTTAGGCCTAAATCTTGTTCTTGAAGGGTAGAAAGTAGGGATTTTATGAGAATTAGAGATTTTTCAAATTTAGGAATTTAGACCTCGATTTGAGGTCGGATTCCGAAACTAATTATATATTCAGGCTCGTGGGTGTATGGGTGATCGGGTTTTGGTCCGAACCTCGTGTTTTGACCAAGCGGGCTCGGGGTCGATTTTTGACTTTTTGGGAAGAATGATAGAAAACCTTTAATTAAGCATTGGAGTTGAATTATTTAGCATTTATTGATATTATTAAGCTAATTATATTTAGATACAATCAAATTAGAGGAGAATCTAAAGGGAAGGCGGTAATTGAACCTTGAGTTGGTCGTGGAATTCGAGGTAAGTGTTTAGCTTAACCTTAGCTTGAGGGAATATGTATTGTGTGTTATTTTCTTCGTGTTAGTATAATGTGCAATGTATAAGTGTGGTGACGAGTATCTATACGTTGGTGTCAAGCATGCCGTGATTCGAATATTCTCACTCATGTGATTTTTCAACAACTATTACTTGAGTTTAATTTGAAAATTTTCCATGTTGGTGGTATTTCTTTGGTAGGATGAGAGTGAAAACACGAAGGGTCATGCCGTGCTGTATTATAATATTAAAAGCACGAAGGGTGATGCCGTGCCGTTTCTATTAATTTATTGTGAGGATGAGAGTAAAAGCACGAAGGGTGATGCCGTGCATTCTAATTATTATTTGGTGAGGATGAGAGTAAAAGCACGAAGGGTGATGCCGTGCACTTGTTTTTGTTGCTTTACTTCGTTACTTCCATTATTTGATTTCCTCCCCTCAGCATGTTCCCCTTTCCTTGTATTTTAGCTGCTTAATTCTTGTGGTAATTATTTTCTCCGTATATGATTAAACTGCACAGGTCTATTTGGTAGTCGTGTCCTAGCCTCATCACTACTTTGCCGAGGTTAGGCTCGACACTTACTCAGTACATGGGGTAGGTTGTACTGATGCTACACTCTGCACTTTTGTGCAGATCCCGGTACTGGATTCTTTGGACCTTAGATCAGGGTTGTTTCCTTCAGTTCAGCGGAGACTCCGAGGTAGTTCTGCAGACGTCCGCAGGCCTTGGCGTCTCCTCTTATTTTATTTTTGTTTTGTTCTTATTTACTTCTGAGACAGATGTATTTATTTTGTTCATACTCTTGTTTGTAATTTTCGTACACCGTCCGTGAGATTGTGACACTTGTTCTGGGAGTAACTTTGGTTTTGGATTTCGTATTAGTATTATATCAAACTGTTGAATCATGTCACCTTGTATTTTAAATTTCCGTGATTTTATTATAAAGTATGGTAAACTGTTAAAGATAAAGGAATAAGGTAATTAATTAGAAATTCAGGTCGTGACAGGTTGGTATCAGAGCACTAGGTTGCTTAGGTCTCGCAATTCACGGAGAAACTTAGTAGAGTCTGAGGGATCCGTACGGAAACGTCTGTGCTTATCCCCAGAGGCTACAAAGTTTAGGAATGACTTCACATCTATTCTTCTCTGTCATGCGATTTGAATTCTCAATGCTAACTGAATTTCTACTCTATTCTCTCGCAGATGGCGAGAACACGTGCTTTTTCATCCACTGATCAGCAGTCTGAGTCTCCAGTTGCAGCTCCTAAGAGGGACCGAGGACGAGGTTGAGGCCGTGCTAGAGGCCGAGGCAGGGGCAGAACTCAGCCCAGAGCAGCAGCCCGAGTGGCAGAGCCTCAGGTAGAGTCTGCTGATGAGGTTCCTGCCCAGACCAACTCAGGTTCCCGAGGGATTCATTGCTACTCCGATACTCCAGGATGCTCTGGTCCATCTAGTGGGCCTCATAGAGAGCATTGCTCAGGCAGGTTTACTTCCTACATCACCAGCCGTCTCTCAAGATGGGGGAGGAGCCCAAACTCCTGCTACTAGCACTCCGAAGCAGTTGGCTTCTCAGTTCTAGACTCCAGCACCTCAGACAACTGGGGTAGTTCAGCAGGATATTGTGGCTCAGGCCGGTGATGGAGCAGTTGTGTTTGTTGATGCTTTGTGGAGGTTGGACCGGTTCACCAAGTTGTTTACTACTATTTATAGCGATGCATCTTCAGAGAATCCCCATGACTATTTGGATAACTGTCACGAGGTTCTATGGAACATGGGGATAGTGGAGACGAATGGGGTCGATTTTGCTACTTTTCGTCTGTCAGGTCCCGCCAAGACCTGGTGGAGAGATTATTGTTTGACTAGATCAGTTGGATCACCACCTTTGACTTAGGCCCAGTTCTCCGATTTGTTTCTGGAGAAGTTTCTCCCTATCACTCAAAGAGGATTATAGGAGGCAGTTTGAGCGTCCTCAGCAAGGTTCTATGATCGTCACTCAGTATGACACCAGATTCATTACATTGGCCTGTCATGCTATTATGATACTTCTCACCGACTGAGAGAGGGTGAGGAGGTTTATTGAGGGGCTAGATCCGCCGTTCAAATTGCAAATGGCTAGAGAGGCAGGGAGTGATATTTCCCTTCAGGATGCAGCCAATGGGGCCAGACAAGTCGAGATGGCTCTATCACAGGGGGGTGGTCAGGGGTCTGACAAGAGGCCTCGTGATTTTGGCCGGTTTTGGTGGTGTCTTATCTGGAGGCAGGGATTCTTTTGGTATGGGTCATCCTCCTAGGCTGTTTCAGTCAGCACTTCAGGTTTCTCGCAGTGCTTCAGGTGGCCGTGGTTCCCACATGCATTATTCTGATCAGTTGCCCTACAGTGCATCACCAACTCCTATCAGTGCACCGCCATTCCAGAGTTTTCAGAGTGGTTACTCAGGTCGTCATGGTCAGTTTCAGGGCCAGCAGTCTCAGGAGCCGAGATCTTGTTATACTTGTGGTGGTCCAGGGCACATTACTAGATTTTTCCCTCAAGCCTCGATCAGTTCTCGGCACCAGGGTTCTCGTGCCATGGTTCCCGCACCAGGTGTTCCATCACCTGCTCAGCCAGCCAGAGGTAGGGGTCGAGGTGTTAGAGGTGGAGGCCATGCTACTAGAGGTAGAGGTCAGCCAGTAGGAGGCCGTCCCAAGGATGTAGTTCAGACTGGTGGGGCCCAGACCCGATGTTATGCTATTCCAGCCAGACCAGAGGTTGAGGCCTCCGATGCGGTTATCACAGGTATGGTTTCAGTATGCAGCAGGATGCTTCGATTTTATTTGATCCAGGGTCCACATATTCCTATGTGTCATCTTACTTTTCTCCTTATTTGGTTATGCCTCATGATTCTCTAAGTACTCTTGTATATGTGTCTACACCGACGGGTGATTCTATTGTGGTAGATCGTGTCTACCATTCATGTGTAGTGGTTATTGGTGGTCTTGAGACCAATGTAGATCTTCTACTCCTTGATATGGTAGATTTTGATGTCATTTTGGGGATGGATTGGTTTGCCTTGACTGGAGTGGAGAGGGACTCTTGGTCATTCTTCCAGCAGGGTTATCTCATATATGAAGGCTCGGTGTATGGTCGAGAAGGGGTATTTGTCCTATTTGTACTATGTTCATGATTTTAGTGCTGAGGTTCCTTCTATGGAGTCTGTGCCCATTGTCCGCGAGTTTCCAGAGGTGTTTCCTGAAGACTGTCGTGTATGCCACCCAACATGGATATTGACTTTTGCATTGATTTGGCTTCGGGCACTCAGCCCATTTCTATTCCTCCATATCGTATGGTCCCACCAGAGTTGAAGGAGTTGAAAGAACAGTTGCAGGACTTGCTTGATAAAGCCTTTATTAGGCCTAGTGTCTCACCTTGGGGTGCGCCGGTGTTGTTTGTTAAGAAGAAAGATGGGTCGATGAGGATGTGCATAGTTTATCGGCAATTGAACAAGGTTACCATCAAGAATAAGTATCCATTGCCGAGGATTGATGATTTGTTTGACCAGCTTCAGGGTGCCAAGGTATTTTCGAAGATTGATTTGAGATCTGGCTACCATCAGTTGAGGATTAGGGCATCTGATGTCCCTAAAACAACTTTTCGCACTCGATACGGGCATTATGAGTTCTTAGTGATGTCATTCGGGTTGACAAATGACCCAGCAGCTTTCATGGACTTGATGAACCAAGTGTTCAGGCCTTATTTGGATTCCTTCGTGATTGTCTTCATTGATGATATTCTGATTTATTCCCACAGCCGGGAGGAGCATGAGCAGCACCTTCGGGTCGTTCTCCAGACTCTGAAGGACAATCAGTTATATGCTATGTTTTTGAAATGTGAGTTTTGGTTAGGTTCAATTGCATTTCTATGTCATGTTGTATCAGTAGAGGGTATTCAGGTGGATCCTAAGAAGATTTCAGCGGTCAAGGATTGGCCTTGACCCACATCAGCTACAAAGATCCGGAGTTTCTTAGGTTTGGCGGGCTAGTACCGTCGGTTTGTGGAAGGGTTTTTGTCTATTATAACCCTGATGACCAGGTTGACTCAGAAGGGTGCCCAGTTCAGGTGGTCAGAGGAGTGTGAGGCGAGCTTCCAAGAGCTCAAGACACCCTTGACTACGGCGCCGGTGTTGGTTTTTCCCACAGGTTCAGGGCCATATACTGTGTATTGTGATGCATCTCGGGTTGGACTTGGTGCAGTGTTGATGCAGGATGGCAAAATTATTGCATATGCTTCGCGTCAGTTGAAGATCCACGAGAAGAATTATCCAGTTCATGATTTGGAGTTAGCAGCCATTGTCCACGTGCTGAAGATTTGGGGGCATTATCTGTCTGTAGTCTCAAAGTAAATATGCAGTACATGGGAACTCATGGAATACGTCAGTAGTCCAAAGTAAGTATGTAGTACAGGGGGACCTCCCGGAATACGCCCGTAGTCCCAATTTAAATATGCCATACCGGATGAATGACAATCATAACATCGAATTTACATAGTTTATACTAATCACAGATAAGGAAAATAAGGGCTTAATTAAGCATTGCGCAAAGACGATCAAGTAGGCAATTAAATACGTAAGCATGCTTTCCTAATCTACGCTAAACAATTTATCATATTAGAGCAAGTTCATAGAAGAGAAAACAATTATGTTTTAGGAAGGGAAAAATGAGATTTTTAGCAATAACGGCCCGTGTACGTACTTGTCACCTCACGTACACGGCACCCACACAACACATAGTATCAATTATCCTAAAGGGAAGTCCTCAACACAAGGTTAGGCAAGTCACTTACCTCAACTGCTCAAATCAACTTGGAACCACGTTCTTGCCACGAGTATCCGACTCCAAATGGACTAAATCTAATCAAATCAATTGCATAGTGTAAATAATACTACAGGAAACTAGTTCAACTAATAAATTCGACGCTAAGACGCGCAATTAGGAAAATTGCCCAAAAATTACCCCGGGACCACGTCTCGAAATCGGGTAAAATTTACAATTTATGAACACCCGCTTGTTCACGAGAATATTCGAACAAAAATCATCAAAATCCGACGTCAAAATCTCACTCAAATATCGGATTTTCAATTGGGGAACTTTTTCCCCCATTTCCAAACTTTTACCTCAACCAAAACTACCAACCAGTCCTACAACCTCATTCGAACTTAGTCGAGCCTTCAAACCACATCACACAACATCAAAAACAAGAATTAAACATGAATTCAAGCCTAAGATACTTAGCCTTTTTCCAAATCTACCAATGATGCCGAAACACGTCAAAACTAGTCCGAATAACCTCAAATTTGACACACAGGTCACAAATGACACCACAAACCTATAGCCACTCCCGGAATTCCATTCCGAGCCTGATATCAAAATTTCACCTATCGGCAGAAATCTCCAAAAATCTAACTTTCGACAATTCAAGCCTAAATCTACTACATACCTCGGACGCGCTTCTAACCCCAAAATCACTCAATGGAGCTAACAGAGTCGATGTAATTCTATTCCGGATCCGTCTTCACACAGTTTCGACAGTCCGATTTCTACGGCTTAAACTCATAATTAGGACTAAGTGTCCCAAAACTCTCTGAATTTCATAACTAATCACTCTGGCAAGTCCCAATAGCAGAAACAAATGTGCGGAAAATAGTTATTAGGGGATCAGGGATCTAACTCTCAAAATGACCGACCGGTTCATTACAGTAACGATACAATCTAAGCTAATTGAATTTATTTATGGCTATATATGTACTTTCAAATTAATGTAACATGAAATTTATTTGTTCTCTGTGTAGATGGAATATCGTAGTTGGATGTATAATAGGAATTATCCTAATCGTCTGTTTATTATGGAGGAATTTATAGAAGAGGTTAATAAATTTATTAGGTATGCAATGTCACTTGTACCATCTCAAATCAGACGGATGATTAGGTGTCCTTGTGTGAAGTGCAAGTGTTTGCATTTTTTTGGATCGGAGGATGTTAAGACTCATCTTTATAAAAAAGGTTTAATGGATAATTATTTTGTGTGGACTAGTCATGGAGAGGTTGATGGTAGTGATGGTGTATTTTATAACATAGTTGTTGGTGAAAGTAGTAAGTCGGTGGGGAATAACGTTCAAAATCCTAGATACCATGAAATGGTTGCGGATGATTTTGTGATGCACTTTGAGTTTGAACCCCATGAAAGTGTTGAATAAGCTCCTAAAGAAGAGGCAAAATATATTTATGAGCAGTTAGGGGCCACTAGTCGTCCACTAAGTGAAGGGAGTATGCACTCTAAGTTGTATGTTGCGGTTAGATTATTAAGTATCAAATCAGATACCAATATTTCTCAAGCAGGAATGGATTCTTTCATTGTCCTTATGAGTGAACTAGTTGACCCAACTTTCAACATACCTGAAGATTTCTAAGGCTAAAAAATTGGTTTCTAAGTTAGGACTCTCATCTATGAGAATCGATTGCTGTGAAGATGGTTGCATGTTGTATTATAAAGGTGATTGTAATGACCCGCCTGGTTGTTTCCAGAGTTATAGCCCCGTTCCTCTATTTTCTACTTCTTTTGTGCTCTACAACTATATTATGTCTTACCGGGTTGGTTGGTTCGTGTCCGAAGTGGTTTAGGAGGGTATTGAGACACTTACTCTCTTAATTGGGAGCTTAAGTTGGAAAAGTCGACCAAATGTCATGTAAACGACCTCTTATTCAAAATTTTATGGTTCCGTTAGCTCCTTTAGGTGATTTTGGACTTAGGAGGGCGTGCAAAATGTGATTTGAAGGTCCGTAGTAGAATTAGCCTTGAATGGGAGAAAGTTGGAATTTTGGCAATTTTGGCTGGTAGTGAAAATTTTGATATCTAGATCGGATTGGATTTTTAGAAGTTGGAGTAGGTTCGTGGTGTCATTTTTGACTTGTGTGTAAAATATTAGGTCAATCGAACGTGGTTTGGTAGGTTTAAGTGTCGTTTGTGGAATTCAGAAGTTTAGAAGCTCTTTAGACATGAATCTGGGTGTAATTTGGTGTTTTGATGTTGTTTTGAGTGATTCGAAGGTTCGACTAAGTCCATATCGAGTTATAGGACCTGTTGGTATGTTTGGTTGAGATCCCGAGGGCCTCGGGGTGATTTCGGGTGGTTAACGGCATAATGGGAGTTGAAGAATTACAGCTGAAGTGCTGCTGCTATTGGTGTAACCGCACCTGTGGAGTGGGAACCGCGGGTGTGAGCCCGCAGAAGTGAAGGAAGTGCTGCAGATGCGGCTAAGGAGGATCTGGAAGAGGACGCAGGTGCGATGGCATTCCCGCACTTGCGGTGGTCGCAGAAGCGGATCTAGGGGCGCAAGTGCGAGTTTGGACCGCAGGTGCGATGTGGTTTCCGCAACCGCGAGGAGCGCAGATGCGGTCAAGTGATCGCAGGAGCGGAGGTAGAGCCTTAGTGATTTTCTGCAGAAGCGGGGCTTTGTCGGCAGATGCGGCTCCGTGGATGCGGATAAGGAGCCGCATGTGCGAGAAGCCTGGGCAGAGTATATAAAAATGGGACTTCGAGATTTTTCCCCATTTTCACATTTTGGAGCTCGAACTTTGGGGATGTGTGACGAGATTTTTGAAGAGATTGTTGAGGTGAGTTCCTTGTGCCTATTTATCTTCGATAATGGTGTTTACTCACTGATTTACACCTAATTAGTGAGATTTTGAAGTGAAAATTGGGGGTATAGGGCTTGGGAATTGGAGAGTGAATTTTGGGGTTTTGGAGGGGCAATTGACGTCGAATTTTGATAAAATATGTATGGTTAGACTCGAGAGTGAATGGGCTTTCGGGTTTTTTGACTTTTTTCTTGTTTTGAGACATGGGCCCGGAGCGCCGGGTTGAGCCGATTTCGGAATTTTGGTTCTCATTTAGTAGTTTTCTTGTGGGATTGATCCCTTTAGCCTATTTTAATTGTGTTGTACTACTTGTGGCTAGATTCGGGACGTTTAGAGGCTAAATTGAGAGGTAAAGGCATTGCGTAGTAGAGATTTATTCGATTTGAGGTAAGTAACGCTTTCAAACTTTGTCCTAAGTATTCGAAACCCCAAATTTACGTGTTATGTGGTTGGTATTGAGGTGGCAAACATGCCAAGTGACGGGCGTGCGGGCGTGCACTGTGAGAATCGTGACCTGGTTGGTTCCATGGCACTGTATAGTGACTCTATCTTGTCGATGTTCATCTTTTCCCTATGTGATAAAGTAGTTGAGATGTCGATCATGCTAGATATCATGTTTAGGGTTATTATCGGTATTGTGGAGACCCAAAGTGGTCGTTCTTTGCTGTGTCACTTTACTACTTTACTTATATTTTGTACTCAGTCATATACATGCATTCTATGTCATTTACAAGTCTCAGTTGCTATCAATTGCATCATCGTATTACTGTTTCGAGCTAGTTTTCATGATATTTTGAGCCCATGAGTGAGATTGGAGAGGTTAACCACTGAGTGGGGTCGAGAGCCGATTGTGAGTAACAGATATGGGATTGGGTTGCATGTCGCAGCAGATATATTATTGTTATGATAGAGCTTGGGCTGTAGGAGCCCTCTGGAGTCTGTAACACACCCCCAGTGAGCGCTGTTGATATTATTGAGGGATGGATCTTCCCTGGGCATGGATCTTGTCTGAAGTACTTATTACCTAGATATGGATCTTCTCCACAGGGCTGGATTGGCCCTTTTCCTTGGTACTAGGTGACCTATGGTCAACGTTGTATATATACTGGGATGGATCTTCCCTGGGCCGTATGATCCATATACAGTACTGAGTGGTTGAGATATCGTGAGCATTTGAGGCTGACATCATGGTGCATCACTTACAGTATGTGCATTGGCATGTAGTAACAACAGAGTTATATTCATTACACTGTACGAATATGCTTTATTTACCAGTTTTGAATTGCCTAATTGATTTAAGAGCATGTCTACGTTTCTGCACAGTTATTTTCATCTTATCTGTATCGGTTGAGTTCGCCACTATCTTCAATCCAAAGTTAGACTTGTTACTTACTGATTTGGTGTACTTATGTTACTCCATTCACCTTGTGTACATATCCAAGCATTTCTGGTCACGGCAGCGGCTACTGATTTAGGCATCAGAGTTTGGGGACTATCGAGGTAGCTGCATGGCGTTTGCGGGCCTTGATTTTCCTTCCATAGTTTATCTGTATTTTTAGTTTATTACTCTGGATACTGTTGTGGACTATGTTATGGTTTTTAGATGCTTAATACTCAGTGACGCCCCGATTTTGGGATGGTTGTATCGTGTTTTGCATAATTCTGTTTTCAAAAGGCTTTTCTTTAAATGTTAAATCTTTTCGCTGTTATTTCAAAATATGTTTTACTGTATTGTAAAAATTTTGAGTTTAGGATTGCCTAGTTGTACAATAGGCGCCATCACGACAGGTTAGGTTTTTGGGTCGTGACAAGTTGGTATCAGAGCCTAGGTTACATAGGTCTCACAGGTCATGAGCAGGTTTAGTAGAGTCCTGCGGATCGGTACGGAGACGTCTCTACTTATCATAGAGAGGATGCAGAACCCTTAGGAAAATCCACATTCTTGAATTCTTGTCGTGCGGATCTGTTGATTCTTGGAACTAAACATCTGTTGTTTCATTCTCTCACATATGGTGAGAACTCGTACCACCGGGCAGGAGGGCCAGCCACCAGTACCACCAGCCAGGGTCGCGAGAGGCCGAGGTCGCGGTAGAGCCCGCGGTAGGGACAGAGGTGCAGCCCGCACAGCACTGGGGCAGTACCTGCAGATCCACCAGTTGCCCAAATCAGGACCAGGTCCCAGTTTTGGATACACCAGCAGGACCAGCTCAGGCACCCCTATGCCCATCGTGATTCCTGGCCTTCAGGAGGCCTTAGCTCAGATTCTGACCGTGTGCACCGACCTTTCTCAAAATTTCTTTATCTCGATGGATGTATACACTTCTCAGGCCAGGAGAGGCACTCAGACTCCTGCCGCCGACACACCTGAGCAGGTAGTACAGGGCCTCCAGACACAGGGGACACCAGCATCCCAGCCGGTTGGAGCAGTTTAGGACTATGTGGTTCCTGCTATGCCTGAGGATGAGCAGCGTAGATTGGAGAGGTTTGGGAGACTCCAGCCTCCATCTTTCAATGGTGTAGGGGGAGATGATGCACTTGGTTTCTTGGACGGGTATCAGAGGATACTCCGTACAACAGGTATTTTGGAGACCAGTGGGGTCTCGTTCACTACTTTTCAGTTCTTGGGGGCTACATTCAGTTGGTAGGATGCTTACGAGAGGCGTCGGCCGATCGGTGCTGCACCCCTTACCTGACAGCAATTTTCCGTTATATTTCTGGAGAAGTTCGTGCCTCAGTCCCGTAGAGATGAGCTGCGCAGACAGTTTAAGTAGCTTCGTTAGGGTGATATGTTTGTGATGCAGTATGATATGCGATTTTCGGAGTTGTCCCATCATGCTATCTGGTTGGTTCCCACAGAAAGGGAGAGGATCAAGAGGTTTATAAATGGCCTCACTTATCGGCTGCGATTGCTTATGACCAGAGAAACAGTATCTGGTGCTAATTTTGATGAGGTTGTCGACATTGCTCGGCAGATTCAGATGGTTCGCAGTCAGGAGCGGGTTGAGAGGGAGGCCAAGAGGCCTCGTTGATAGGGTGGATTAAGCGGTGCTCTTTCTGGGGGTCAGTTCCAGCACGGTAGAGGTCGTCCTTTCAGACATGCTCAGATGGCTCGCCCAGTTCACTGTGGTCATATAATTATCAGTAGGGCCAATCATCATTCGGTGCACTACCAGCTCAGAGTTCATCTCATGCACCATTAGCTCAGGGTTCATCTGTGTCAGGACCTTCTAGCGGTTATTTCGGTCTTGGGGCCCCTTCAGTCCCCACCGCCATTTGCAGGGCGAGGTTTTTTTGATTGTGGATATTTGGGTCATATTAAGAGGTATTGTTCCTGTCTCTCAGGAGGTTCATCTTAGCAGAGGAGTCAGTCTGCGACTTCAGCACCAGTTGCTTCATTACCTGCCCAGCCAACTAGGGGTGGAGCTTAGTCAGCTAGGGGCCGCCCGAGAGGGGGACGCTGATTAAGGGGCGGTCAGGCCCGTTTCTATGCTCTCCCTTCTAGACCAGATGTCATTGCTTCAGATGCTGTGATTACATGTATTGTCTCAGTTTGCCACATATATGCCTCTGTATTTTTTGACCCTGGTTCCACTTATTCATATGTTTCCTCATATCTTGCTCATTTTCTAGATATGCCCCATGAGTCTTTAGTTTTATCTGTTCATGTATCTACTCCTATTAGCGATACTATTATTGTGGACCGTGTATATCGATCATGTGTGGTGACTATTGGGAGTCTGGAAACCAGAGTAGATCTTTTGCTGCTCAGTATGGTTGGTTTTGATGTGATATTGGGTATGGATTGGTTGTCTCCATGTCACACTATTATATATTTTCACGCTAAGACTGTGACGTTGGCGATGTCGGGGTTGCCGAGGGTTGAGTGGAGCGGTTCTATAGACTACGTTCCTAGTAGAGTGATTTCATACTTGAAGGCTCAGCGGATGGTTGAGAAAGGTTGTCTATCATATTTGTCTTTTGTGAGGGATGTTAGTGTAGAAGCCCCTGCCATTGATTATGTTCCTGTGGTGCGTGATTTTCTAGATGTGTTTCCTGCAGACCTGCCGGGTATGCCGCCTGACAGGGATATTGGCTTTGGTATTGATTTTGTGCCAGGCACTCAGACATTTCTATTCCACCATATCGTATGGCACCGGCAAAGTTGAAGGAGTTGAAGGAATAACTTTAGGAACTCCTTGATAAGGGGTTTATTCGACCTAGTGTGTCACCTTGGGGTGCGTCGGTTCTATTTGTGATGAAGAAGGATGGTTCTACAAGGATGTGCATTGATTACATGTAGTTGAACAAGGTCACAGTCAAGAACAAGTATCCATTGCGATGTATTGATGATCTATTTGACCAGCTTCAGGGAGCGAGGGTGTTCTCCAAGATTGATTTGAGGTAGGGTATCATCAACTGAAGATTCAGGATTCAGATATACTTAAGACAACTTTCAGGACCTGATATAGCCATTATGAGTTCCTTGTGATGTCTTTTGGGTTGACTAATGCCCCAGTAGCTTTCCTGCATTTGATGAACAATGTGTTTCAGCCTTTTTTAGACTCATTCATTATTGTTGATGACATCCTCGTGTACTCACATAGCCAGGAGGAGCATGCCCAGCATTTGAGGATTGTGTTACAAAGATTGAGGGAGGAGAAGCTTTATGCAAAGTTCTCCAAGTGTGAGTTTTGGCTCGGTTCAGTGGCGTTCTTGGGGCACGTGGTGTCGAGTAAGGGTATTCAGGTGGATCCGAAGAAGATTGAGGTGGTGTAGAGTTGTCCCAAACCGTCCTCAGCCATGGAGATTAGGAGCTTTCTTGGTTTGGCGGGCTATTACCGTCATTTTGGGGAGGGTTTCTCATTGCATCGCCCTTGACAAAATTGACCCAAAAGGGAGCTCCATTTAGGTGGTCGGATGAATTCCAGGAGAGCTTTCAGAGGCTCAAGACTGCTTTGACCACAGCTCTAGTTCTAGCTATGTCATCAAATTCTGGTTCTTATGCAGAAGGGTAGAGTGATTGCTTATGCTTCGCGCTAGTTGAAGACCCATGAGAAGAACTATCATGTCCCTGATCTTGAGTTAGCAGCTATTGTTCATGTCTTGAAGATTTGACGGAACTATTTGTACAGGGTCCATTGTGAGATTTTCACTGATTACCGGAGTTTCCAACATCAGTTCAAGAAGAAGGATCTAAACTTGCGTCAGCGGAGGTGGTTGGAGCTTCGTAAGGACTATGATATCACCATTTTTTACTACCCTAGGAAGGCCAATGTGGTGGCCGATGCCTTGAGTCGCCGAGCGGAGAGTTTGGGGAGCTTAGCGTAGCTTCCAGCAGCAAAGAGACCATTGGCATTGGATGTTCAGTCCTTAGCTAGCCAGTTTGTCAGGTTGGATATTTCTGAGTCGAGTCGGATATTGGCTTGTGTGGTCCCTAGATCTTCCTTTTATGATTGTATCAGGGAGTGTCAGCATGATGAACCTCACCTTCTCCTCCTCCAAGACAGGGTTCAACGAGGTAATGCTAGGGATATGACTATTAATGATGATGGCATGTTGAGGATGCAGGGCTGGATATGTGTGCCCAATGTGGATGGGCTTCAGGAGTTGATTCTTGAGGAGGCTCATAGCTCGCGGTATTCCATTTATCCGGGTGTCGCGAAGATGTACCAGGATTTGAGACAACACTATTAGTGGAGTAGGATGAAGAGAGATATAGTTAGGTTTGTAGCTCGGTGCCGCAATTGTCAGCAGGTTAAGTATGAGCATCAGAGATCAGGTGGCTTGCTCCAGAGGTTAGAGATTCCAGAGTGAAAATGGGAGAGGATCACCATGGATTTCGTTGTTGGACTCCCACGGACGTCGAGGAAGTTTGATGCTTTTTAGGTGATTGTGGATCGGCTGACCAAGTTCGCGCACTTCATTCCAGTTAGTACTACTTATTATTTAGAGCGGTTGGCTGAGATTTACATTCGAGATATTGTTCGCCTTCATGGTGTCCCAGTTTCCATCATTTCAGATAGAGGCACAGAGTTTACATCGCAGTTTTGGAGGGGCGTGCAGCGAGAGTTGGGTAATCAGGTTGAGTTGAGCACAATTGTTCACCCTCAGACGGATGACCAATCCGAGCGCACTATCCATATATTGGAGGACATGTTATGCGCTTGTGTTATTGATTTTGGGGGTTCATGGGACCAGTTTCTACCACTCGCGGAGTTTGCATATAACAACAGTTATTAGTCAAGCATTCAGATGGCTCCGTACAAGGATTTATATGGGAGGCGGTGTATATATACGGTGGGATGGTTTGAGCGGGGTGAGGCTAGGCTCTTAGGTACAGACTTGGTCAAGGATGCATTAGACAAGGTGAAATTGATTCAGGAGCGGCTTCACACGGTGCAGTCTAGGCAAAAGAGCTATGTTGGCAGGAAGGTCTGTGATGTGTCTTTCATGGTCGGGGAGAAGGTTCTATTGAAGGATGTTATGAGGTTTGGGAAGAGGGGCAAGTTGATCCCTCGGTTAATTTGACCTTTTGAGTTACTTCAGAGGATTGGGGAGGTGTCTTACAAGCTTGCCTTTCCACCTAGCTTGCCGAGTGTGCATCCAGTATTTCATGTTTCTATGCTCTGGAAGTACGTCGGCGATCCATCTCATGTTTTGGATTTTAGAACGGTTCAGTTGGATAGTGATATGACTTATGGTGTGGAGCCGGTGGCCATTTTGGAGCGACAATTTCGAAACTTGAGGTCAAAGGATATAGCTTCAGTGAAGGTGCAGTGGAGAGGTCAGCCTATGGAGGAGGCCACTTGGGAGACTGAGCGGGATATGCGGAGCAGATATCCACACCTATTTGATACTCTAGGTGTGTTTCTAGACATGTTCGAGGACGAACGTTTGTTTAAGAGGGGGAAGATGTAACGACTCGGCCGGTCATTTTGAGAGTTATAGCCCTGTTCCCCCATTTTCTGCTTCTTTTGTGTTCTACAGTTGTATTATGTCTTACCGGGTTAGTTGGTTCGGGTCCGGAGTGGTTTATGAGGGAATTGAGACTCTTAGTCTCTTAATTGGGAGCTTAAGCTGGAAAAGTCGACTGGATGTCGACTTATGTATAAACGACATCGGATTTGAATTTTAATGGTTCCGTTAGGTAATTTTGGACTTAGGAGGGCGTGCGGAATGTAATTTGGAGGCCCGTAGTAGAACTAGGCTTGAATGGGCGAAATTTGGAATTTTGGCAATTTTTGCCGGCAGCGAAAATATTGATATCGGGGTCGGATTGGATTTTTGGAAGTTGGAGTAGGTTCGTGGTGTCATTTTTGACTTGTGAGTAAAATTTAAGGTTAATCGAACGTGGCTTGGTAGGTTTCAATGTCGTTTGTGGAATTCAGAAGTTTAGAAGTTCTTTAAGCTTGAATCCAGGTGTAATTTGGTATTTTGATGTTGTTTTGAGTGATTCCAAGGTTCGACTAAGTTCGTATCAGGTTATAGAGTTGGTATGTTTGGCTGCGGTCCCGAGGATCTCGGGGTGATTTCGAGTGGTTAACGGCTTAATGGGAGTTGAAGTGCTACCGCTACTGGTGTAACCGTACCTGCGGAGTAGGAACCGCAGGTGCGAGCCCGCAGAAATGAAGGAGGAGCCGCAGATACGGATAAGGAGGATCTGGGCAGAGGATGCAGATGCAATGGCATTCCCGCGCTTGCGGTGGTCGCAAACGCATATGTAGGGGAGCAAGTGCGAGTTTCGACCGCAGGTGCGATGTGGTTTCCGCACCTGCGAAGAACACAAATGCGGTCAAGTGATCGCAGGAGCAGAGGCAGAGTTTTAGTGATTTTCCGCAGAAGCGGGGCTTTATCCGCAGATGCGGATAAGGAACTGGAGGTGCGAGAAGCCTGGGCAGAGTTTATGAAAATGGGACTTCGAGATTTTTCCCCATTTTCACATTTTCACAGTGAGCGTGGTTGATATTATTGAGGGGTGGATCTTCTCTGGGCATGGATCTTGTCCGAAGTACTTGTTACCTGGAGATGGATCTTCTCCACAGGGCTGGATTGACCCTTTTCCTTGGTATTGGGTGACCTATGGTCAGCGTTGTATATATTCCGTGATGGATCTTCCCTGGGCCGTATGATCCATATACAATACTGAGTGGTTGAGATATCGAGAGTGTGAGTATTTGAGGCTGACAGCATAGTGCATCACTTAAAGTATGTGTATTGGCATGTAGTGACAACAGAGTTATATTCATTACACTGTGCGAATCTACTTTATTTCCCGGGTTTGAATTGCCTAATTGATTTAAGAGCATTTCTACGTTTCTACACAGTTATTTTCATCTTATCTGTATAGGTTGAGTTCGTCACTATCTTCAGTCCAAAGTTTGGACTTGTTACTTATTGAGTTGGCGTATTTACATTACTCCCTGCACCTTGTGTGCAGATCCAGGCATTTCTGGTCACGGCGGCGACTGCTGATTTAGGCATCAGAGTTTGGGGACTATCGAGGTAGTTGCATGGAGTTCACAGACCTTGATTTCCCTTCCTTAGTTTATCTGTATTTTCAGTTTATTACTCTGGATACTATTGTGGACTATGTTTCAATTTTTAGATGTTCATGTACTCAGTGACGCCCCTATTTTTAGGATGGTTGTATCGTGTTTTGCATAATTCTGTTTTCAAAAGGCTTTTCTTTAAATGTTAAATCTTTCCGTTGTTATTTCAAAAGGTGTTTTACTGTATTGGGAAATGTTGAATTGAGGATTGCCAAGTTTTACGATAGGCACCATCAATGTAATACTACCATTATAGGTGATTGGTTGTTGGCAGGTGGTGCAGCTATAAAACAACTGTATTCTGGCAAAACAATACCCAGAAATGTCACGACCCAAAATCCCTAAGGTCGTGACGGCGCCGGACATCAATGTCAGGCAAGCCAACTCATTAATTAATTGAAATAACTTTCCATTTTAAAACATTTATGAAAACACTTCCTTTCACTTCATTACATAATAACCAAATAAAAGTCTGTTAATTAAAACAATGGTTTAAAGATTACACTTAAGAAATTATATCCCAATACATATCCCAGAACCCGGTGTCACAAGTACATGAGCAATTTCTAAGAATTTATACAATCACTACAAAAGCCTGTCCGAAATACAACTAGACAAGGAAATTTAAAATGAAATAAATACAGTACGAAGGAGACTCTGTCAGCTATGGATCGCCTCCGGACGATGCATCTCGCCTAAGTCTCTGAATCCTCCACATTGCTATGAAAGTACCTGTGCAATAAAATGCACACCAAGTGTAGCATGAGTACAAAAAATAACGTGTACTCAGTAGGTCGCACGCCTAACCTCAGAGAGGTAGTGACGAGAGGTCGAATTAAACACTCACTAAGGGCCAGAAATTTATTTAACAGTGTAAAATGAACACGATAAGCATGTAAAGGCAATAAAGCAGCATGTATGTAAGGCACTGAACTCCAAGTAAATACTGGAAATAAACAACAGATACTAATTTCTCATTATTTTCCAAATATCTTAAAATAAACATTTTCCTCTTTGTTTTCCCCCAAATATCATAAATCAACAATTGCCTCTTTATTGTCTCCAGAATATCTTATCATTTCAAAATCATGTAGAAAACATTTAACAGTTTAACATGCGCATACGGGATAAGAACAACCGGCCTGAGCTGTCATAATAATCACTCTGTGCACTGCCGAGGATAGAACGGCCCGTACCAAAAGTGCACCTCTCAATAAAATACTCATGTCTATGCACTGCCGAGGATCGAACGGTCCGTACCAAAAGTGCATCTCTCAATAAAATACTCATGTCTATGCACTGCCGAGGATCGAACGGCCCGTACCTAAAGTGCATCTCTCAACAAACATCGAGCCACCTTGCTCGCACCAAACTAAGCTATTAGCTTTTGCCTGGGTCCATATTAACCCACTTTCTCTCATAATATGCGAGAACAACCATCATCACCGGGACAAACATCCCATAATCCATAATCAATTGAACCGAACGCCCTCCAGGCATAGATTCTCTAATAAACAATATTAAACTTCTTTATACTCAGTCCAAATCTGAAATCCATCAAGTCACTACATGTCACACTTTATAAAATCTTTTCGCGGTCATGCTTCCACGACCTTCCACACAAGGCAACAAGTCTGCCCATCCACCACTGGCCATACTACGCTATAAGACAATTCAAGAACTCATAACCAGAGTACAAAGCCTCTTCCACTGAATCTCAATCTCAGGTGACGCTGAAGATAACACCGGCTTACTCTGAACTTTCAAATCACTTTTCCTTGCTCTTCCAAGCTCATGACATCCTTATAAACATCAGACCTAAATCTCAATTCTTACTCCCAGTACATACTGCTTACCGTAACTAACCTGCCTATATGAGGTAGCGCAAGAATTCCATCATAACTTCTGAACCACCAATAAGGTGAAAACTTCCTCATATAGAAACCTTTTACTTAACTCAATTCAAGAGTACCATCTCAACACACGAGTGAATTCCCGCAACCACCCAACATGCAAATCCTTAAGGAGTAGCCAATACCACCATAACCCTTCCGGGTTCCGCCTACACCTGGCAGGACATATCACTCAATTTCTCCCACATAAAATCCGATACGACGGCTGACAAGCCCCGCACACACCGGCACAAACCACATGCATAACTAAATCACATCAAAGGAACCGATCACTGCCGCAAATGTGCCATTTCGACCATGGCTAATCAATCTATCTTCTTTTAATCATCTTCAATTGCCTCAGGAATAATAGAAACTTCCTTCAACCCATATCAACTCAACTCTCACTCATCCCGAGTGACCTTTATTCATGAGAATATGCTGCCTAAATCCCGCAACCCATCTCATACCCTTCTGATAATATTTTCTTCAATTCGGAGTCTATTTCTCTCACTCCTCCAATATTATCCTGCATGCTGAAACATATCATAGAACATTCCAACCATCCTCCTTTCTCTCAGATATTACTCTACAAAAGCTCGATTCTCGATCATACTGCTGCGTGAAACCCTTAGACACCGCATTCTTAACTTTTGAACTCACTAGGACCGCTATTGAGAGTCACCCACTCTGACTGGCCCTGAATACAATCAACTCCAAGGCTCTCCTAGCACAGGAACACCTTTTTCAACGAAACACGTGACTGAGTCACTATCTTTACGACTTGCCCATGCCTTAAGCATAAATTTCTGAATCTTCCAAAGCCTAACCCTGATCCGACAGGGCCAACTTTTGCACATATTCATCAAATCCCACGCACAATCACCACTTACTCCTTTCCCTTAGCTTAAATAACTTGCCAATACGGCGACAATCCGCGACCCTATGAGAAGACAACCCTACAACCCAACTGCAGATGGTGGGAATCCCCCACTTAGCCCGAAGCTACTCCTTGCACCACTCTAGACCCTTCCGAGATCCTTTCTCCTTGATAACATGATCTTGCTCAACCAATCCGTCCAATTCTTCCAAATTCTCTTGCTAGCACTCCCTAAATACTCAAACTCTCTAGCATCCTTCACACATTATGCCTCCTACCGACTAGCCACTAGAACCCCTCACCGAAACCTGCCAACCCCGCCATTGCTAACCTATTCACGGAAGACAACCCACCTGTGGAAATCACCTGCGGACACCTTCCAACGATGCTGAAATGCGCGGTTCCTATGCCTTCAATACCCCATCCTACGCCCTGCTTCATTTACCAACTTACTAGTCGGTCTGCTTCTCATGGACATCCATTAATGCGCGACAATATCTTCAAATTCCAAGTTGTGCTGCTGCTCCCCCACTTTGGGACTGCTCGACTTCCGCTTCTTACACCTGGCCTCTTAGAAATGGAACAACCCCCTAGCCGCACTTCAGGACCATTCTCTGTAGCTCTCAAAACAGCAGATCACCACGACTTCAAGCTCTCCAAAGATCATCTTTCTCTAGCTGCCTTCGCTATCAACATTTATCCGGTACTGAACCACTGCACCTCACGATCTCTTCCAACCGCATTCTTCAATACTTACTCTCAATACTCTGACCCCACGCAACCGAAGAACCCATAGAACTGACAAAATTAACACATTCCATTCGATCAATGACTAAGACTACACGTCACAGGTGCATATCCCATCTCACTTGAAGACACCAAGTCTTACTACCTTATCAACCTATACCGGACCATTCATAACCCCAAATTCCCTTCCTCTGCCGGCACAAAAGCACTGAAATCTCGAAATCAAACTCTGAGAAGACCTCCCTTCAAACCATTCATCACCCTCAACATACGGGCAAGCTTTCTATCATCATAACGACACCGCGCGACAACCAATTGCAAGCATCATCACTACCCGAGCACAACCTTAAGGCTCCCAGAAATACATCTACTGATCTGAAACAACATATTACCCTTTTGCAGGGCCATAACAACAACCACGACCAATTACACATGGAAGCATCTCGAATTACATCTGTAGCACCATTTCCATTCCTCAAATTCCTGATCCATAGCAAGCGGTTCGCGACGCGTAACATTGAGTAGGAATGAACATAGGCATAAGCCTCAAAGGAATCAACTCGCACAATGAGGAATCAAGAAGGGAAGTACTCATAACAACCCTGTAGACTCTTGAAGATAATTACAAACGTCTCCATACCGATCCGCAAGACTCTACTAGACTTGCTCATGACTCGTGAGACCTACGGGAACCTAGCGCTCTGATACCATATTGTCACGTCCCAAAATCCCTAAGGTCGTGATGGCGCCGGACATCAATGTCAGGCAAGCCAACTCATTAATTAATTGAAATAACTTTGCATTTTAAAAGATTTATGAAAACACTTCCTTTCACTTCATTACATAATAACCAAATAAAAGTCTATTAATTAAAACAATGGTTTAAAGATTACACTTAAGAAATTATATCCAAATACATATCCCAGAACCCGGTGTCACAAGTACATGAGCAATTTCTAAGAATTTATACAATCACTACAAAGCCTGTCCGAAATACAACTAGACAAGGAAATTTAAAATGAAATAAATACAGTACGAAGGAGACTCTGTCAGCTATGGATCGCCTCCGGACGATGCATCTCGCCTAAGTCTCCGAATCCTCCACATTGCTATGAAAGTACATGTGCAATAAAATGCACAGCAAGTGTAGCATGAGTACAACAAAATAACGTGTACTCAGTAGGTCGCCCGCCTAACCTCAGAGAGGTAGTGACGAGAGGTCGAATTAAACACTCACTAAGGGCCAGAAATTTATTTAACAGTGTAAACTGAACACGATAAGCATGTAAAGGCAGTAAAGCAGCATGTATGTAAGGCACTGAACTCCAAGTAAATACTGGAAATAAACAACAGATACTAATTTCTCATTATTTTCCAAATATCTTAAAATAAACAGTTTCCTCTTTGTTTTCCCCCAAATATCATAAATCAACAATTGCCTCTTTATTCTCCCCCAAATATCTTATCATTTCAAAATCATGTAGAAAATATTTAACAGTTTAACATGCGCATACGTGATAAGAACAACCGGCCTGAGCCTTCATAATAATCACTCTGTGCACTGCCGAGGATCGAACGGCCCGTACCAAAAGTGAACCTCTCAATAAAATATTCATGTCTATGCACTGCCGAGGATCGAACGGCCCGTACCAAAAGTGCATCTCTCAATATAATAATCCTCTCTGTGCACTGCCTAGGATCGAACGGCCCGTCTCATAAGTGCATCTCTCAATATAATAATCATATCTATGCACAGCCGAGGATCGAATGGCCTGTACCAAAAGCGCATTCTAAATCCGCCGTGGCGTACGACCCGCTCCCATAAGACTAGGGGAAATAACACTCCGCTCGCGGAACATAAATTGTGAAGCGGTCACATGCAGATATGCACAATCAACAATCCACCGCGAATACGTCGGGAACACAAATACACAAGTAAATGACCGATTTCTCTTTTAAAAACCACAAATAGTATTTAGATCCCTTTTTTCAAAATTCACTTGCCGAATTTTATATAACGTTTAATAACACAACCTTATTCGGAAATAAAATTGCCCGCGAAGGAAATAAATTCAATTTTTTGATGATTTAGAAAATAAACTCTAATCTTCCTTAGTCATTAAATTACAATTTCGATTACATTAGCAGTCTAACATCACTGACAAGATCACAGGTACAACACGTAAGGCATGCTAGTGGGTCCTAGACTACCCGGACATAGCATAATAGTAGCTACGCACGGACTCCCGTCACCTCGTGCGTACGTATCCCCCGAAAATAATAGCATGTACTGATTTAATTCACCTAGGGGGACGATTCCCCCTCACAAAGTTAGAAATGAGACTTCCCTTGCTCTGAAATTCCAACACCGGCTTCCAAGCCCTTCCGATGACTCTAACGGATGCACAACGCTCCGAACCTACCACATAACGGCAAAGCAATGAAAAATTTACCCTAATACTCACAACAAATTCAAATTATATACTTTCCCAACCCCGCTCGGAGAAATGACCAAAATGTCCTCGGGCCCACGTGCCCGAAAATCCGAAATTCTTGAAGATACATGCTACCCATAGCTGTACTAGTTCAATCATGCAATTTACTCTACATTCCATACTCAAATTCGTGGCTAAATTCCAAATTTACATTTTCTAGGTTTCTTCAAAAATTTTCCAAATTCCTACAAATTTCCATGCTTAATCCATGCATAAAATCTTGTATTTGTCTAACAAACGGAAGGAATTTACTTACCTTGATGCCTGACAATGTAAAATGTGTGAGAAATGAAAAAAAATCCGTCTTTAAAACATTCTGCCCAGGCCTCTCTTTGCACCTGCGGTCCAATAGCCGCTCCTGCAGCTCCGCACCTGCGAAAAATCTATCGCAGGTGCGGCTTTGACTCATCCCAGCATTTCTCGCTTCTGCGGTCCCCTCACCGCACCTACGCTTCCGCGGGTGCGACCCATCTTCCGCACCTGCGACCTCTTCAGCTCTAGCCCAGAACTCGCATCTGCGGCGCCATTAGCCGCACCCGCGGCTCCGCACCTGCGGTCAAAGCCTCGCAGGTGCGGTCACACCAGATGACAGCAACCTTCAGCCTTCAGCCTTCATCAACTACAAACATTGATCCGTTAACCACCCGGAATCCACCCGGGGCCCCCGGGACCCCGTCCAATTATACCAACCTGTTCCAAAACATAGTGCGGACTTGCTCGAGGCCTCAAATCACATCAACAACATCGAAACCACGAATCGCACCCAAATCCCAACTTTATGAAGTTAAAAATTTCCAACTTCTACATCCGATGCCAAAACCTATCAAATCACGTCCGATTGACCTCAAATTTTGCACACAAGTCATATTCAACATTACAGACCTGCTCCAACTTCCGGAATAGCATTCCGACCTCGATATCAAAACTTCCACTTCTGGTCAGATTTCTCAAAAACCTTCAAATTCCTATCTTTAGCCAAATGACTTCAAAATGACCTACGAACATCCAAATTCACTTCCGATCGCGCTCCCAACTCCAGAATCACCATACGGAGTTATTCCCAGACTCGGAATCCCAAACGGACATCAACCTCACTTAAATGCACTTCAAGCCCAAATTCATGAAATCCTTCTAAAATGCTAATTTCCACAATATACGCCGAAACGCTCCCGGGTTATCCAAACCCCGAGCCGGACATACACCCAAGTCTGAAATCATCATACGAACCTGCAAGAACCTTCAAATCCTGATTCGGAGGTCGTTTACTCACAATTTCAATCTTAGTAGATTTCTCCAACTTAAGGCTTCTGAAATGAGAATTTTCTTTCCAAACCAACTCTAAACTTCCCGAAATTCTATTCCGACCACACCTGCAAGTCATAACATCAGAAATGGAGCTGCTCACGACTTCAAACCGTTGAACGACGCGCTAGAGCCCAAAACGACCGACCGTGTCGTTACAAGAAAACCGCCTACCTACCGAAGTTGGTCGGAACTGTTCATTTGAATTTCCCAAAAATTCAAAGTTTCTGACCGACTTCTGTCGGAATTGTTGAATTTAAATATTAAATATTGTAACAATTCCGACCGACTGCGGCCAAAATTTTTAATTTTACATTTTAAATATTTTAAACATTCCGACCGAAATCGGTGGGAATTGAACAATTTTAAAAAAAAAATCAATAATTAAAGTTCCGACCGACATTGGTCGATATTATTTTGTGTCAGATAATTTGGTCAAAGTGCGTTGACGAATACCGACTAAAATCGATCAGTAAAATCGATCGACTGCGGTCGCTGCCCTATTGCAACCATTCTTTTTTTGATGAATTGAAATCGGTCAGTTTTTGTTCAATTCTGACTGACTTCAGTTAGTTTTTATTGACGCTTTTTGATAATTTTTTAGTAGTGATTGACTTTTACATTAGTTTTTTAACGAGTGAAATAAAAATAAATCGAAAGTTGGAACATGTCTGTGTGTTATGATTCGTTGCGTGACCATCTTAACCTAACTCATTTTAATTCAAGTCAATTCTGATAGGTTGAGTCACGACCGCCTATTAATTTGAAACCCTCTCAAATTTAATCAAACTCATTCATTGTCACCTCACTTAAAAGGAAGGCAAAATTCAGCTTTGTATGAGCCGTTTTCAACTCCCCTAATACTCCGCCAAATCTAGCCCACAAAGTAAAGATGTGAAACACATTAGATAAGACGTGGCTTGATCTTGTCCACTAACGTGTCGCCTTGTGATTTGTCTCTTAATTAAACTATCAACTTATTGTGATTTGTCTCTTAATTAAACTATCAACTTATTGTGATTTGTTCTTAATTAAACTATCAACTTATTGTGATTTGTCTCTTAATTAAACTATCAACTTATCAACTCTGACTTTCCATCATTTGTCTAGAGAAAATAACACCCGATGTGCCGCGCAAAAATGTAGGAAATATTTAATTCAGATTCAATGCATGTAAAATAAGAACGGCATTACATACTTTTATATACATCAGCTGTATCCCTTTAATATTTAGAAATTAATATTTAACTGATTCTTTATGTGTAGATAGCCATGATTTGGTATATAATTCAGATTCAAATAATCTCTTCTTCTTTTTTTTCATCAAAAATATTGTATCTGTTTGATTTGTTCTATTCACTGACTGGCAAAAGCATCATAATTTACTTACGTTCTTAAAGGAGTTTATTTGTCTTGACAACGTACTAACATCAAAACTTTTACATAGATAAGTTGAAGGAGTGACTCAATCTAGCTAATTATAGCAAAGATCGATTCTATGATCCATACAAATATTTTTTAAGTTATATTACTTTCTTTTATTTTGTATTGCGAAATTTGAATCATTAAGAGAAAAAAACTTTAGAAATTATCGTATTGAAGTTGCCATGAAGTTTATGGGCTATAAAAACAAATCAATAAATTTAAAATAAAAAATTTAAAGTTAAATAATTTTTAAATATAAAAAAGTATCACTCTTTTTAAATTAAACTAATAAAAATAATATTTACAAAATAAAACAAAAGAATACTAATTTTTGTAAAAAGAATAGGGTTTTTCGCACAAAGGCATATGTGGTGTTATAATATTGGTTCATCTGTACTCAATATTTTTTATGTTTACATAAATTTAGTGTAAAAAATTCACTTAAATTATAACATACGGCTGGTTGAAAATCATAACTTTAAAAATATAATAAGTTTAATATTAAGTGAGTGTTTGTCTAAGCTTATAAGCTCGTCAAACCAACTTATAAGCATTTTTTGGCTTATCTACGAGTTTCGCAAAGTTAAAAGTGCTTATTAGCTAAGTACTTATAAGTCAAAAATAAGCAAAAAGCCATAAGCTGGTCACCCCAAACTTATGTTTTTTCTACTTATAAGAATTTTAAGTTTGACCAAGACTTTTACTATTTTATCCATAAAATATTCCTTTTCAAAACAAAACTCACGTATCCCTACGTCAAACCTATTTCTTCACTGCCTCACGTATTTCTTCAAACCTAAACCCTTTGCCTCTTCAAGTCTGCAATTCTCACTAATATTCAAGGGAAGCAAATTCTCTATTTCGTTTGTCGTATTCTCTATTCTTCCGTGATGAATCCTATAAAGTTATGCATTAGGTCATCAACTATCTTATAAAGTTATATACCTTATGATTATATGCTTATCATAATAAATTATATTTATCATAAAAATTATCTTATCCAATCACAGTTATATTTAAAATAAAATGACAAATAGAATATTTTGTATTTGAATCGACCTCGATTCTAAAATTTTGAAGAAATTACATCCTTATAAGTGTAAACAGTTCTAAGGTTTTTAAGTAATTTTAACAGAAAAAGAGGTTATCAACATTTTTTTTATCAAACACTGCAACAACTTATTGTCAATTTCAGCACTTGTATCCAAACAAGTAGCTGTTTATTTATTAAATCATATTCAACACTTAAAAGTATTTTTCAACACCTAATGCTTATCAACTACTTCAAACCAGCAAATCCAAACGGACTCTAAAAACTTTAAAGATTAAACCCACGTAATTTAAATCCTCCATGTAACTTAACAATTTCTAAGCTTCGCTCATAGCGAAAGTTTATTATCAATGAGTTTAGAAGGAAAATGAAAGAAAATTCGAAACTCTAAATATGACTGTAATCTGGTGTTTTTTTTTAATTAAAAAAATATATACTGTAATCTAAGGCCACAAAAAGAAAAGATCTAAGGCCAAAAATGAAGGGCGGGGAATGGTTGCGGCGTACTTATTCTGAATATTGACCGACGTGAGGGTCCCTTTTTATACAGCCATTCAATTCTTTCCACTTTCTATAAAAATCCCCCTCCCATTTCCAGCAAAGCGAAACTATTCTTCGCTGGAAAATCTTGTAATTCAGAAAATCTTAACCACACATTTAACCAAACAACATGAAGAAGAAATCAGCAGTATTAGCAGCATCTTTGGTAGCAGCAGCTGCCACTTCCATCTCTGTTAATAATTACACATCTTCGTCCAAAGTTCGAATTTCTCGTAATCAGGTAAATTTCCCTTCTTGCCCCTCTGTCATGTTCGGCATAACTTTATTACACTGTTTGTATATGAGCAAATAGTATATAAATGCCACTATATTCACTGCCTGATTGTATAATTTCAGAAAAATATGTATTTATACTAAGTTGACAGTTAATTTCAAGAAATAGTAGTGGGTGCAATGGTGTAGTACTGTACCCATTTGCTTTGATATTTTAGATCAGTATCTGCTTGTTTTCATTTTCCTTGAATTTTCTTTTTCTTTTTTTTTTTTTCATTTCGTTGAAGGGTGACAAAGCTAAATCCTTATTCTTTTTTTAAACATTTTTTTTTTTAGGAAAATAGATGGAAGACAAAGGATGAAAATTCTTCGACGCCAGTACAGACAGTACAGCCATCATCAGATAAATTTGAACCGAGGTTTGATGGATTAAGGTTCATAGAAACTCTGGTCACCGCTCACAGATAATCTTAATTTCCGGCCAATTATTGAGTTTTGGAGGCAAACTATTTTTGACATATTGATAGGATATAAAAGAAAGGAAAAAAAAAGAAGAGAAATTGTCTAATACCCATTGTTTCCGGTTTAATTCTTTGTCATTTTCTTGGGTATATTATGCTCAATTAACCAATTATGGGCTCTCTTAAAGAACTCTATTTTCTGGATTAAGATTAAAAATTCAGAAGCAGAACTAGACGTTGACATAACAAAGTCGTTTTCTTGTCATGGATCAATTGTGTCTTGGGTGGGGGGGGTGGGGCGGTGCAGACAAATAAAATAAATAAATTAAAAAACTTTTGGGGTGGTTTGCGCGGGGATGGG
>ML392213.1:47741-68062 GCA_005239525.1 Nicotiana knightiana
TGGGGGGGGTGGGGTGGGGTGGGGTGGGGGGTGATTATGTGGACTTTTATGGTATTTATTTAGTTGATTGGTGAATTGGTCAATATTTGGGTGAATGGATTTTTATTAATGGTATGTGTAAATGTTTTCATTATGTTAGCCATTTCTTTACCTCTTCCTCTTTGGATTAATTTTTCAATGGTTACTAAAGTAATATTGTTATAAGGCAAATTTTTTTACATCGTAGAATTACATGTTATAATACAAGCAATTTCTTTTTAAAATTTTTTGAACCTTGCTCTTTTCCTGAAGAGCCGTGCTGTTCGAATTAGTCTTCGTACACGTTTGACTAATTTCACGATGTACCTGTTGTGTTCTATCAATATAAATATATTGTAATTGTAATAAAAACAATTTAATATTTCTTTGAGCAATTTTGTTACTTAACGGACTATTGTCAAAAATAAAATTGATCAAGTTCACGAATTCACACACTTTCCTTGTTAGTAGGTAATTTATAAATTGACATATGTTATTAGTTTTATTGAGAGGTCTTCGTCAACATTGGACTTCCTTTACAAGGGAATGGACATCAAACAAATTTGATTTTCACCATAATGATTAATGGAAAAAACTGCATAAACCTTACAGTTTGGTGGTATAAATAAAAATCTCTCACACATCAAGGGTAGGTCTACTTCTAATGATTCCCCTTTTTCCTTCCTCTCATTCCTCAATGTAATGGAACTTCTTTTCTATTTTTGCAAAAGTGAAAGTGCGATCGGGAGCCTTGGAGTAATGATAAAAGTGTCTCCGTGTGATCTATAGTTCTTGAGTTTTTGAGTCGTGCAAGCAACGACTAATGTTTGTAATACGGTGAACAATATATATCATACCCTTAGGGATGCGGTCCTTTCCCGAACCTTACATGAATGCGGAATACTTTGTACAACATGCCGCCTTTTTTTGCCAAAGCCGAAAGTGAATGTTGATTTAAATTGTTGTGTTACCTTAATGCTAACACATACACTAAACAAAAGCCTAATTAAACAATGAAAAAGCATTATTAAATTTAACTTTCCATAGGACTCATATTCTTAGAGAGTTCCACCAGCCACCACTTGCCTTCAAATCAAAACCACATATCCAACAACCATATTCAGAATTTTTTTTTATATATATTCCAGCATCTTTCCGAATATTCAACATCTCTGTTTGCTTTTATGTTAGGTGATTTTGTTTCTTTTAGTCCTATTGTATGCTTTGGACCACTAGTCGTTTTCGTATAACTTTTTCAAATACTCAATTGAACTATTCTTATACGACGCAACACTCCGTTACCACAAAACAGATAGAGGTGTAGCTAGTGTATAAGGTTTATGGGTTCTAAATTAGCCATCGAATTTATAGCTCATTCGAACTTGTAACTCATACGGTAGCTTTGCCCCTGAAAGAGATATAGGACTAGGTGCTATTTAGTCACAACACTGATTGAAAACGATTTGCAATCTTATCATTAAGTTCTACTCACTCGAGTGTACAAAATATTTATACAATCACATGACTTGCAAGATAATATATGCATATCTCAACAATAAACATTCTTTGCAAATTAGACCTGATAAAAAGATAGTAACTAATTTGAGATAGTTATAATATGTTAAACTATATTTATTGTGTAAAATCCGTATTGACTGAATCCTTAATCAAGTCGCATTATCCAGCTATACTAGCAATTATCTTGTTCTTTTCATTACTTAAAAATAGGGGTGTACAAAGAAATCGATAAATTGCACCAAATCGATAATCCGAGTCAAATCGTAAAAAAAAAAACTTCGATTGTGATTTGGTTTGATTTGGTTTGGTATTAGGAAAAATAATCCGACCATAATTGGTTTGGTTTGGTTTGATTTTAGCTAAAAAAAAGTTAAATTGAAACCAAACCAACCCGATAATACATTTATACAATTTTTAAAAATATTATACATATAAATATTTATTGTAATTTAATTAATAATTAAATATACCCCTCGTTATACTTTGGGTCCAAATATACCTTTGCCGTAATACTATTAGTTCAAACATATCCCTCGTCCGTTAAGTTTGTCCAAGGTGGACATCTAATCCTACGTGACTCTGATATTTAAAGTAGATGCCACATGACATGCCACCTGAACATCCCTAACGCATTTTATCCCTCCCTTTTATTTTTTTTTCTACCACTAAAATTTCTTTCCCCTCCACCATCATTACGGCCACCATGAACAATATTGTATTTCATTGCCAACATATTCGCCAGCGACATTGTCCCACGGAGGACACGAAAACCTCCAACGACACACTCATTCGAGGACTCATGTGGCACAAGAATCGGAACAATTGGGTACATTCGGAGCATTTCGTTTATGATTCCATGGAGATAAGGGAGTTGAGGAAGGTTTGAGTACACCTATAATCTGCACATATAAAGTGTGTGTCTTCTCCAAGTGGCTTTTCTTGTGATGGTAGCAATGAAATACAATATTGTTCATGGTGGAGGTAAGGGTGTGATAGAAAATATGAGTTCACCAAACTGTATAGAGACCTGGTCCTGTAACAGTTGCCGCAATACTAACTAATGAAACAATAAGTAAATGAGGTACAAGATTTTTACGTGGAAAAATCTCTACTCAAGGGGATAAAAGATCACAATCTACACTGATAAGATTTCAACTTCACTAACTTGCAATACACCTATTACAAGCCACTTTGTAATAACTCTATTACAATGACTTCAATCTCACTAACTTGTAATACACCTATTACAAGCCACTTTGCAACACACTTATTACAAAGACTTCAACGTATGACTAACTCTAGTCACAATACAAACTCAGCGGGTTTATTTGAGGTTCCTAAGTAAGCACAATTGGAGTTACAATGAAGAACAAATACAAAGGTACAACTCAACTAAGAACATACAAGGACTCGTTATGAAACTGGTCCGTAGAAGTGTTGCACTTTGTTCTTGATACACTTGTGACTTCAATGCTAGATCATAAGCTCTTGAATGCTTGAGAGAATATCACTAAATGTCCAAGTGATGCTTTGATGCAGTACTCCTTGTTGATATACTTTGGATGACATCACTTGAATGATATACACACTTGGTTGGTGTAAGGCCCTTCCCAATGGGAAGTGACTGCTGCACTGTTTCTGTACTGTAGCGCGCACAGTTGCAGGCAGTCACTTTCTAGCTGTAGAGTTGACTTTGTACTTCTACCAGAAAAACACCAAGGGATCAGGTCCTTGAGTTGGTTCTTGTACATCTAAAGTCATACAACTCATATTAGCTTAAGTCCATTGCTGAAGAATTATGTCGAGTATGCTTCAGGTCCTTTGTCTGGTTCTAGACAATAAGTTTGTTAGATCATCAAAACGTAAATATGGGAAACCTTAACCCTATCAATTTCTCCCTTTTTGATGATGACAAATTTTAGAAATTGACAACCATTTAAAGAGCTTAATAAACCAGATAAAGTACCAGTAACTTCACAAGTTCCCCCTGACTCTATGATTCCCCCTTAATCAGATGCACCTGCTTCAATTTTCAATTTATCTTCCCCCTTTTGGCATCATTAAAAAATACATAAGCAAGTAATTAGCATAAAGAAGTCCAACCGATCTAACTCATGCCACATGTGTGCACACAACATAATAGAAAAGAGAACCAAAAGAAAGGTAAGCATTTTACTAGCAAAAGAGAGTTCTTGATTGATAATTGTTAAAAAAACACAAGCCTTTTCCATTACAGCAAAGGCGAGTTTGGACTGTTTGAGACAGGAGCAGTACAAGTGAATTCCAATCACACCACCAAAAAATAAAATAAAAAGGAATAACTACCACAATCATCAAAACAACAAGATAAACTAGTCACTAAAGGGTTTTCTTAGGGGACACTGGAGGAGGAAGGCTTGGAAGAGACAGTGAGGGTTTTGAGAACAAGATCCATCCTAGCATTGACGGACATTTGCTCTTGAAGCAGTTTTTCCCTTAGGTTCTCCACGTGTTTCCTGAGCTCAGCATTTTCCTTAGACAGACTAGCAACTTCTTCATTAGAAGAGCTAGAAGATCCAGATGCTCCCACAGCCTGTCTAAGCTGAGTCTCAAGAATGACATTTCTTGCCTTCAACTTTCGGATTTCTTCTGTTGCACTATTTTGAGCATTGGTAAGCTGAGAAATCGTTGAAGTGCTCCCCATTTCCCCAACTTTTTCAATACATTCACATTCTTCCAGAGTGGTCTTTGAGAAGGTTTGTTTCTTGGTTCCTATTTTTTGATTGCCCAAGGGTACATTGAAAAACTTGAAGACCCGTGTGAGAAGAAACACATACGGAAGCCCATGGTTCCTATCTTTAAAACCTGCCACTTTCTGCATGTGCTCGATCATAATGGCAGGTAAGTCTATAGAATGGAACTCATCGAGTGCCTCCATTAGGTACAGATCAGACTTAGAAGTAATGGACCTCCTCTCAGCACGGGGAAGCAGAACCTTGTTAAACAATTCGAAAAGAAGTTGGTACACAAGAAGTAGGGCCTTCTTGTGTACCCGTTCCCCATGCTGGACATATTTCTCCTTCACAATGGCACGCCTAAGATTTGATCCACAAGCACCCCTTACGGATGATAACCCCTTAGATGGGACCTTGAGAATGTTCCCCAGCACAGAATCATCCAACACCATATCCACTCCATTCACTAACACATAGATGTGGTCACCCTCAACAGTGAAGAGGCTGACATAAAAGCTTTGAACCTCATCCTCATACACTTTGGTCATATCTTCCTTGAACAGATGACCCCACTTTTGAAACTCCACCATCTCTAAAATATCTCTCATTCCCGTCATTTCTGAAATTTTTGGGTCAAATATTCCACATCACTGTTTGATATCTCAATCTTTTGCGTCCCAGCACATTTTCACTTTTTATCTTCTCTGCAGAACCAAGTACCCAAATAATTTCCCACTTTCTCTTTCCAGACTTCGCAATAGACTTCCCTTTACAAATTGATTCTACCAGAATTTCATCCTCAGACACATACTCCTCCTCCACACCTTGATTGGACTTGGCACCACTTTTCACAGACTTTCTATTTGATTTTTAAACGGCTTCCTTTGAAGCACTAGCTACAAATTGTGTCTCTTTCTTGGACCTCCTAAATAAGGAACTAGGTTCCTCCAGAGCATCCTCATCTACCTCTACCACTGGAATATTTTTGTCACACACAATTTTCCCTTCTTTCATCAGCCTCTTCTTCTTCTTCTTGCTACTCCTTCTACTTTTCTTTAGAGCAGACTCAAAAGCCTCCTTATTTTGCAACCTAGTAGTGGGTCGCTTAGAAGAGGGCTCAGTAGTGATTGCCGGCTTTCTGATCTTGAAGCAAGCAATAAGAACCATATCGTACGCATTGTCCTCATCATTAGGTTCCTCAACAGGATGAATAGACTCTAACGGCTCAGTGTAAAAGTGATGAGAGGAAGCAGGGTCAAAGCTGACCCGGGAAGAGGAATCCTGACCTGTCTTCTCAGGGAGAGGATCAGGTTCAGCAGTAGGGTTTTCAAAAGCTTCCTCAGGTGTAGGAGACTCAAAGAGCACCATGGTTCCCTCTTCTCCTAAGCACGAAGTTTCTTCCCTCTGAGACTCAGGAAGGGGAGAAGGTCCTTCATTCACCAGGCTCTCAACGACAATGGCCATTATGTTTTCTGCTGCTTCTTTTTCCGGTGATTCCATGGGAGCCATAGAGTCCAAGACTTGAGAGTTTATGTACTGATCAGTGTCTTCCTCACAGACCCCTGTTTCTGGATGATTTACACCCTCTATTTCACCCTTGTTCTGGTCTCTGAGAGCATCAAGCAACAGAGAAGAACCCATGTCGACGGTTGAGACTTCTGAGTCCTCAACACTTGGGAACATAATAGGGTTAGACAGAGGCTTGAGAGAGATAGGAGGTGAAGGAGAATCAGGTTTGGACATATTGGTATTGGGGGTAGTAGAAGAGAGGGTTTTTGGTGGTGGTTCTAAAGTGGTTGAAGGGTCGAGGATGGTGTCATTTACAGTGGTTATGGAAGTTTGTTCATCAGCCATGGTGGAAAGATGGGTTGAGGATTTTGAGAGAATGGAGAGATAGAGTAAAGAGTGATTGTTCAAAACTTAGAAGGTGAGAGGGTTTTATGGAAATAAGCGCTAATAATGAGGGAAGAGAGGAACGGGTTCTGAAACGGCGACAGGTTTGTGGGAAGGTGCAACGTTACAGAAGAAGCTGAAAGGATTTGAAAGCAAAGACATGATATACATGGTCTGAAAAGGTGGATGCTGTGGCCGTTAATTTTGTTTTCTTTTGAGATATGCATGGGAAAAACACAAGACTACCAAACTGTGGTACAAGAATTAGGTTCCTGACCTGTTTTTGTCAAAAATATTTTTTCGACTCTCTTTTGCAGCTCATGCACTGTTGCTTTAGCTTCTATAATCATCATGCGTGTCTACCTACAACGGTATAGATGTGAGTTCAGAAAACATTTTAGCTAAATTTACATGAATATGACCTTCGTAGTCATAGGAAGAGAATCAGGTCCTCCATTAGGTTTGACTAACCCCAGTTCCATCCTATTTCTCTCAAAGTGTTCCCTGCTTAAAGCTTTGGTGAAAATATCTGCAATTTGGTCTTCTGTGCAACAGAACCTCATGCAGATAAGCCCTTTTTCTACATTGTCTCAGAGAAAATGATGTCTGACATCAATGTGCTTGGTTCTCTTATGTTGGACCGTGTTCTTTGCCATGTTGAATGCTCTAGTTTTGTCATATAGGAGAGGTACACAGTTAATGTATACTCCAAAATCCTCCAATTGTTGTTTGATCCACAGTAACTGAGCACAGCAAGAGGCTGCAACAACATATCCTACTTCAGCTGTTGAGAGAGCTACTGAATTTTGCTTCCTTGTACCCCATGAGATTAGACATGATCCTAGGAAATGAGCCATTCTAGATGTGCTTTTCCTGTCCACCAGATAACCTGCATAGTCAACATCAACATAATTAACTAGATTGAAATTGTCACCTAAGGGGTAATACAGAACCAGGTCCTGTGTTCCCTTAAGATATCTCAGAATCCTTTTAGCAGCCTTTAGGTGAGATTCCTTGGGACTTGATTAGAACCTTGCACATAGACCCACACTAAACACAATATTTGTCCTACTGGTAGTAAGGTAGAGTTGTGATCCAATGATGCCTCGATACATTGTTTGATTTACAGGTGATCCAGATTCATCCATGTCCAGCTTAGTAGCAGTAGCAATAGGGGTATCAATCACCTTTGATTCTTCCGTATCAATCCTTCAGAAGTTCCTTGATGTATTTCTGTTGACTGATACATGTTCCCTTCGTGGATTTCTTCACTTGAAGACCCAAGAAAATATTCAGCTCCCCTATCATGCTCATTTAAAACTCACTTCCCATGAGTTTTGCAAATTCTTCAGAAAGTGAATCAGTCGTTTCCCCAAATATGATATCATCAACATATACCTGAACAATGAGCAGATTCCTTCCTCGTTTCTTCAAAATAGAGTATTGTCAATTTTTCCTCTTGTAAATCCATTTTCCAACAGAAACTTAGATAACCTGTCATACCAAGCTCGAGGAGCCTGCTTCCATCCATACAGTGCCTTATCCAATTTGAATACATACTCAGGATGTTCTTGACATTCAAAACCTGGAGGTTGCTTGACATGAACTTCTTCTTTAATAAAACCATTCAGGAATGCACTTTTTTACATTCATTTGGAATAAACTGAATTCCATATGGGATAAAAAGACAATGAGAATCCTAATGGATTCCATACGAGCAACAGGGGAAAAAGTCTCATCATAATCAATCCCTTCCTCCTGATTGTAACCTTGGACTACCAGCCTTGCCTTGTTCCTTGTTGTGTTTCCATGTTCATCAAGATTGTTTCTGAATACCCACCTGGTCCTTATGATGGTTCTATCTGAAGGTCTAGGTACCAAGCGCCATACTTTTCTCCTTTCAAATTGGTGTAGCTCCTCTTGCATAGCCGTAATCCAGTCTGCATCCTTCAAGGCTTCTTTAATATTTTTGGGTTCTATTTGGGAGAGAAAGGCTAAAAAGGCAAGGGAATTTCTGGCTTTTGATCTTGTCTGGACTCCTGAATCAAGGGGAGTGATTATATTATCAAGGGAATGGGAGCTTTTGTGTTTCCAATTTGGAACTGGAATCTCATTGATAGAAGAACTGGGTAAGCCTGACTGGTTCCCCTGCACTCCTCGTTCTTCTACTTATGGAGTGCTTTGTACTGCATCAACAACTTTTTCTTCAGCTTCAGTGGTGGTGATATGGGTACCTGGTTCCTCTTGAGAAAGGGAAGAGGAGGTTGCATTGTCTTCACTTGTTTCCTTCACCTGACTCATCATATCTTCTTTTCCATTCGACATATTAGTGATTTCTCTAGGACTAACAATTATTCATTGTCTTGATCATCTTCATTTCCTTTTTCACCGGATGGAGGTGTCTCGTTGAAGATTACATGAACACTTTCCTCTACACACTGAGTCCTTTTGTTGTAGACCTTGTAAGCTTTGCTTTGAGAGGAATACCCCAAGAAAATTCCTTCATCACTTTTGGCGTCGAATTTTCCAAGATGATCCTTTCCATTGTTAAGAACATAGCATTTGCACCTAAAAGTTCTCAGGTGAGTCAGCTTTGGCTTCCTTCCATTGAGCAATTCATAGAGAGTTTTGTTAAAAAAGGATCTGATCATGCACTTGTTCACCAAGTAGCATGCAGTATTTATGGCCTCTGCCCAGAAATTTTTGGCTAACCCGCTATCAATAAGCATTGTCCTGGCCATGTCCTCAAGGGTTCTGTTTTTCCTTTCTACGATTCTATTTTGCTGTGAAGTCATTGGAGCTGAGAAGTTGTGGGTGATGCCATTTTCACTGCAGAACTCATCAAACTTGGCATTGTCAAACTCTGTTCCATGGTCAGATCTGATACATGCCACTTTCAGTTCCATCTTCACTTGAATTTTCTTGACAAAGGCCACGAACACTTCGAATGTCTCATCCTTTGTTATGAGGAATAGTGTCCAAGTGAACCTTGAGTAGTCATCTACTATCACAAAAATGTATCTTTTTCCTCCCCTGCTTGGCACTCTCATAGGATCACATAGATCTATATGAAGGAGTTCAAGTGATTTTGACGTGCTGACATCCTTCTTTGGCTTAAAGGAGGACTTCACATGTTTTCCTCTAGCACATGCATTACACACTCCGTGTTACTTGAAATTTGAGTTTGGAAATCCATGAACCAAGTCCTTCTGTATTAGCTTATTCAGAAGAGAGAAGCTTGCATGTCCTAACCTTCTATGCCCTAATTCTGCATCATCATCAACTGCTTTCAAGCAGCTCATATCACTACTTTGTAGAGACTCAAAATCAGCAACTTAGATGTTCTTGTATCTTTTGGCCACTAACACCACTTCACCAGTTACCAGGTTAGAAACTGTGCAAACTTTTGACAAGAACTCCACCTTTTTTCCTTTATCACAGATTTGGGAGACACTTAAGAGATTGTATTTTAGACCATTTACGTGGTACACCTTCTCAATCGATTGTGAGAGAGACCTTCCAACCATTCTAACACCAAGAATGTACCCCTTTTTTCCATTTCCAAAGGATACATTCCCTCCTTGCAGGGCTTTCAGTGAAAGGAAATCTATGGTGTTCCCAGTCATGTGCTTAGAGCATCCACTGCCCATGATCCATTATTGACTTCTTCCTCTCACTGTTCCCTGCACAAATAGATCAAGGGTTAGATTTAGGAACCCAAATAAGTTTGGGTCCCTTGTAATGAGAAAAAGGATGAATATGAGCTTTTCTAGTCCAAGCAGGTAGAATGCGTTTTTTGCGAGTAGCACCTGGTCCCCTTTCAGTAGTTTCTTTTTCAGCAAAAACTTTGTTTTTCTGAAAAGACTTAACTCTGGCATGGCACTTTTCCTTGAAGTGACCATTGTTCCCACAGTGGGTACAAAGCCAGTTATCGGGTACAATGAAATACTTGAGGTGAGGGTTGTAAGGAACTTTCTCCTTTTGGAACCCTATTCCCTGCCTGTTTCCACCGCTATTGAAGTACATGGCAATAATAGCATCTGAGGACCAGGTTAACTTGAGAGATTTCTCAAGATCATTTTTTACTTTCTCCAATTCTGCTTGAAGCTGCCTATTTTTCTCAAGCTCAGCAGATAGACTAGTTTTCACATCATTTAGTTTTTTTTCAAGTTTAATATGTGCCTCACTAGCTACTTCCTTCCCTTTTTCTGAGTGTCCGGGCCTATGTTCTGTTTTAAGTCCCTTAATTGTTTCCTCTAGGTCTGCAATTACCACTAAAAGATCATCTCTTTCTTGCTCTATAATGGCAACTTTCTCTGGTAAGGCATTATTTTCTTTGTCAAGTTTCTCTACGGTTTCCTTTAAGTCAACAACCACTACCATCAGATCATATCTCTCATTTTCCACACTAGTAATTTTTCCAGTCAAAGCTTCTTTCTCCTTTTCAAAATTGTCTATAGTTTCCCTTAAATCAACTACACAGACCACCAAGTCATCCCTAGTCTGCTCGGCATCTCCTAACTCTATGGTCAATGCATACTTATCATTAACAAGAATATGATATGCATCAATTAGAACATTATCTAATGACATGAGTTTCTTAGGAGAATAGGATTTTAGATTCCTCTGAACATCCCTGAAATTTACCTCATCATTGTCGTCATCTTCATCATCATCTGACTGAGCCATCAATGCAAATAATGAGTCATATTCCTTTACTTCATTTTCCACTACCATCATAGAACTGTCTCCAACATTATTTTCTTCGTATGATTCACTGGAGGAGTCTCCCCATGCTGCAAGAGCTTGTTTCACAACATTGTCAACTGCATTTTTTCTTTTGAAGTGTTTGTCAGGAACTGGGTTCCTCTTTGCTGCTTTATTAGAGTTGTGCTTGTAATGCTCTTGATTTAGAAGAGGGCAGTCCTTGATGAAATGTCCTAGATTTCTGCACTTATGACAGCGATCATAGTTCTTTGGCTTGGTAGAGCTACCTCTCTTTGGTATTCCACCATTCCTTCGAACCATTTTTTGAAACCTTCTAGTAAGGTACGCCATGTCACTGTCTTCCTCACTTGAGTCATTGTATTCAACCTTGAGTACTTGGTTCTTCTCCTTCTTTGGTTCTCTTCTTTCACTGTCCTTCTTTCTCTTCATCCCATATATTTTCAGATTCCCAACCAACTCATCCATAGTCAAAGTCTACAGGTCTTTGGCTTCCGTGATAGAGTTCATCTTACTCTCCCAAGAGCTGGGAAACACACTAAGAACTTTGCTCACAAGCTTGTTTCTGGGAATGATTTCTCCAAGAGAGTGCAACTCATTTATAATAGAAGTGAATCTTGTATGCATGTCTTTAATATATTTATCATCTTTCATTCTAAAGAGCTCATACTCAGTGGTGAGCATATCAATCTTGGACTGTTTAACTTGAGTAGTTCTGTCATGCGCCGTTTGTAAGGCTTCCTGTATCTCCTTGGTTGATTGACAGGTTGAGATCCTGTTGTATTCATCAGGTCCTATGCCACACACCAAGATCTTTTTGGCACAAAAATTCTTTTCCACAACTTTCCTGTCAGCATCATTGTACTATTTTCTGGTTTTCGGCACCATTACGCCAGGTTCTCCTTCTTTCTTCATTGGAAAGAATGGTCCATCGCAGATAACATCCCATAGCTCAGAGTTTTCTGCCATTATGAAGTCGTGCATTCGAGTTTTCCACCAGCCATAGTTTTCGCGCCCCTTTTTTCTCGCGAAATCGGGTTTCGACATTTTTGGGACAACTCCTTTTCAGACGGTAAGGAATTGGAATTGAGAGAGTCGCCACCTAACGGATTAAGATGCGTTAAGGCACCTAGAGAAATTAACTCATAGTACCAGTTTACATCACCAGAGATCGGGTAAGGGCTCAAATTACCTTGAGGGGAAGGTGTTAGACACCCCTCGAGTCCACAACGGTGGGTCCCGACCGAACTTAAATTAAGCAAATTAGTCTATAAAAAGAGAAGAAAACAATTTGACCAAATGCGATATCCAATTTATTCTAAACAGGAGTATAGGAGGTCCTAAGTATTTTTTAGCCTATAGGATCATTCCATACAATACTTTGTAACTCCCTCAAGTTGGGGTGTCACTCATTGTATTAACACATGGGCTATCATCTCCTTACTAGCTAATTACTATCTTTAAGTTGTTACTTAAGTGTTCTAGCAGTTTCTAGCTCGTTCCTTATGCATGCACTACCCGTCTCTTACTTATGGGCCTGAAGGCATTAGGACCTCTATTTGGGATATTTCTAGACCAACCTCTATTAAAAATATGAAATCTAAGCGACAAACAATAACAAATAGGACTTTCAGATAAGGAACACGTATGGGCTCATATTGACCTCCGCGCATAGACAACAAAAAGCACGCGAACTTTATACCTTTGGAATCCTATAGACATGATATCTATGTGGGAAAACAGAAAACAGAGACAGTTTTATTAATGCGAGCATTATGACCTATTTGTTTGCCTACTGATTTTATTCAGCACGAATTTGGGCACTTCAGACAGTAATATGTCACAATTATAAACCCAGAATCATTTTTAAGTCCTACAAATATATTGCCTAAGTGATTAACAGTAGCAAATGAATTCAGAGTCGACCAACAGGATCCTATAGGCATGATTTCTACGAGCTTATTAATCACAGGCCTATAAATAGGATTTCTAAGTGTAGCATGGAATTTACTCCATTTCAATCCTATAGACATTCTTTCTAATTGTTGAATTGATTCAAACCATATAGGCATGATTTCTAAATTCTGATTTTTAGTCCTATAGGCATAATATCTATTGCAGGATTGATTTAAACCCTATAGGCAGGATTTCTAAGTTTGAAACTAATTTTTGTCCTATAGGCATGATATCTATTAACCGTATAAAGACAGAAGTTAAACAGATTTTCCAGGGAAGATAGTTATCTTACACAACAAAGTCCTATAGGCATGATTGCTAATGCACATTTGTTGAATACATGTATAGATCCTATGAACATAGTTTCTAATGCACAGAATTAAATGAAAGTACTATAAGCAGGATCTCTAATGTGCGGATGTAAAATACAGAAAAAAAACAATCACGAAAGTCCTATAAGCAGGATTTCTAAACACAGTATAGCACTTACATAGTTAATCAGTGTAATAAATCCTATAGGCAGGATTCCTACCCAATTTCAACAAAAGATGTAAATAAAACCCCCCAGCTTCACTAAATATCCCCAAATCTGTTATTACAGAGTTATTACAAACCATATTAGGAAATGAATTACATAATAGTAATGAAATAAACTATAGGGATCCTTTATTAGGCCCAAACACACCTGGGCAGCCCAGGCCTTCAAACCATGTCAGCCTCGAGGCTCATTTCACAAGTACAGACAGTCAATGGTGAGTGACACACTGGGGATACCACATATAGAACCAGGTTCCCCAGTGTGTCAAAGTTTCCAAGGGCCTCAGGGATCCAGTGCAATGCTCACACCAAAACCAAATACTCAAAAATTTGTTCAAAGTAGATTAGGGACCAGTACGCAGTGTGTCAGAGTTCATATGAGTCTCATATGGACCCTGGGCAGTACTCACACTGGGGTGGTTAAGGATAGAACCTAAGGGACTAAGAGTAGGAGTTTTAAAAGTAACAACATGTAAAAGGAGGCTGGGACAAATTTAAAACAGGTTTGATTTCTCAGAAGAAGGCCACCATAATAGAGTTTTAGAACACAGAACATGTAGGCATAATTGCACTAAGAAGACAAGTTGGCAAAAAGTTTGCAAAGTTGTTCAGGCTCAAGCATACAGTTCAAATAAGTTGGAGTCTGGAAAAGTCTAGTTAAGCTAGGTATTCATGCTAGCATTTAGGACAACTTTATTATAGAAAATCAAATAGTCAAAACAAACACATGAATATGAATGGATACAAGACATATTAGGAAGCAAGTTATCATGGTATATGAACGACAGAGCAAGAAGTTTAATAACAATACAAGTTTCAAAGATTCAAGACTAATTGCTAATTAACATACTAATATTATCCTAAAGATGCCAAATTTCGAACAAGTTCAGAACAACATATAGGAGACAAATTAAGCATATGCATTAAGAGGTTTCATATTATTCAAAAATAACTAATCTCCGAGCTAACATTATCAACTATAGGACTAAAAGAGAATCATGTAAACATGCAGAATCATGCTCAGAAAGGGGTTTTAGACATGATGAATTGTAAATATAGTTCAGGGATAGAAAGGAAATGACAAAGGATAGTCACTCACCAGTTAAGCGAGCAAAACCAGAATAATGCCACAAAGTCGAGAGTCCAGAATATTTGGCCTTGGCTTTCAGCCGGCCAAGACTAGTAGTAAACAAGAGAGCAGAGAGAGTATAGAACCCAAACCCCTAAATTTCTTAGTGGTAGTATATTACTTCGAGTCTACCTCAAGGGAAAGAGGGAAGGGGTTTAAAATAGTGTAGGAACTAAACACATAAACATGGAAAGTAATTAATTCGAACAATCAGTAAAGAAGAAAATTTTTGAAACCCTAGTTTTAGGTAAACCCCACAAAATTGGCAGAAAATAAAGACAATCAACTATGTATTGCATGTGATAAACATAGACTGGGACTTTAATGAAGTACTTAAAGAATCAAACATATTTGGTTTGATTCTAAAGAATCAAAAACCCCAAATTTAGGGCAAGTAAGAAGAAGCAGTAACAAAAAAAGTTGTAATAAAATGCATAAAGACACATAAACGACAGTATTAAAGAAAAGTAATTAAGGAATCAGAAGCCAAATTAGATCTAGAAAGATCTGAAACCCTAGTTTTGGGTGAAACACCAAAACAGCCAGAATAAAAGAGAATAACACAGATTCATACCAAATAAACATATATAAGAATTTATTAAAGGAAACTTATAATCAAATCAGTTTTTATTCAAGTAAAAAAGGGGTTTGAAACCCTAGATTTAAATAAATCACAGAACCGGTAAAAACTCAACAGATCTATAAATAACAGAGCAAATATAGACGAAGAAAATGTTTAAAAGACAGAGTTTGAACAAAATTTGGTTCAAATTAGAGAGGATCCGAAACCCTAACATTTACGGCTTAGCGAATCAAGAGAGATATGAGAGAATCTCTATAAATAACGTACTTGGACTTGAGATTGTCCAGATTCGAAGGATAAACTCGGATTTAGACGGAACCAAATCGGGAGACTTGCATATTTAGGCAAGTACCTAAGTTATTCCAGAATCAGGTACCAAATAAGGGAATAACCCTAGAATGATAAGGGAGTAATGGGAGAATCCCATTAGAACAGGGATCCTTGGGGTGTTTGGGTGAGACGGTGGCTTTAGGGTTTGACAGGGAGGGAGATGAGAGCGTTTAGGGGCGGCGGGTTTAGAGAAATGATTTAGGGTTTGGGGTGGGTTAGGTTTAAAGGGGCAGGTGTGATGTAGACTATTGATTTTAGAGATCAACGGTCCTGATTTAAAGGGTCCTGGGTCGGGTGTTTTTAAACAGATATGGGGATTGGGCTAATAGGATTTGGGCTGAGGGTATTGGGCTGGTAAGGGTTTTGGGTTACATCCGAAAATGAGGATTTTAGGGGCTAGATTTTAAATATCCATTTTAACAAATAAATATTTTATAAAAATAATTAATAAAATAAAAATAATATCACTTGTGTATGAAAAATAATTTAAAATAATTACTTAATATTATAAAAATATAACAAGTCATTTTCTGTATAAATGATGTAATTGTGCATATACATGGGCTATTATTGCAAAATATGCAATTTTAGCCTAAAGAATGCAGATGTAAATATAATAAACGTATCAAAATATTTAAATCTTAGTATGGATATAAATAATGAAAACTAGATGATAAAATCATCACAAAAAATTATTTATCATGCAATTAATAATTATTTATATATAAAATGGGAATAACTTGATTTAAAAATCTTTAAAAATTATGGGAAATTACTGGTTGGTGTTCATGCACTATTTTGAAAGTATATATGCATTTACAAAATAGATATAAGAAAAATTGGGTATCAACAACTGCCCCTCTTTACCCGGGAAGGATGAAAGAGTTATCGGGTAAAGACATGAAGACCAATTTTGACCGAATAGGGCGATTTGAAAGATATAGGCCGCACTCTGATTTTCGAGCTGCCTACATATCCCTGGTTTTACAGGAATCGAGTCGTGTGTAGTTCTGGATCCAACGGTGGAATAAACTAATGGAGTCATCGCAAGAACGGACAAATAGGATTACTGGGATTGAAACGGTTATGGGTGAGCCGTTAGGTTTGGAATAATTTGAAGGAACTGGAGCGGGATTGCTCCTATTGGGATAATGGTTACTCACTGGGTTACTTGCAAGTCTACAAAAGTGTACTTCGAGCACATATGTATAGATTATTGCGTAAATTTAAACATGATGCAAATTCCCTTCAGACCATGAATAATGTATTTGGACGGTGAGGATGTCATCTTTAGACCATGACGTCCCGGGCCATGAATTGCGGTAAGGGATTCGCAGGCCATGAAATGACGTTCTCGGGCTATGAAGATGATGCCTCTGAACCATGACGCCTTTGAATAATGATGTGCAAATTTGAGCGATCCTCAGGCCATGGTATGATGTCTTATGGCTATGAGGATGTGCCTTCAAACTATGATGCCTTCGAAAAAGTTGGCTATATTCCAGCCCATGCGGTATAGAGACATGATGCGAGAGGCAACAAGACAGAGCTTAGTCTTGTGTAAAGTTAAGGGCAGAGCTTAGCCCGAGAGAAGAGAACATGCAAGATTAAAATAGAGTAATATATGTGTTTATGCAAAGAGAGACAATGCTTAGCCTCGTGCAAGATTCAGGACAATGCTTAATCCCATGCAAAGAGAAGACAGTTCTTAGGCTTATGCAGAATGGGAGGCAATGATTAGCCTCATGCAAGATTGAGACAGGCTTAGTGTCGTGCAAAAAATAGGCAGTGCTTAGCCTCATGCAAGTAGGGAGGCAGGGCTTAGCCTCATGCAAATGATTGAGACAGGGCTTAGTCTCATGCAAAGATAAGGCAATGCTTAGCCTTATGCAAATAGGGATGCATAGCTTAGCCTCATGCAAATGATTAAGACAGGGCTTAGTCTCATGCAAAGAGAAGGAAATGCTTAGCCTTATGTAAATAGGGAGGCATGGCTTAGGCTCATGCAAGATTAAGACAGGCCTTAGTCTTATGTAAAGAGAAGGCAATGCTTAGCCTTGTGCAAATACAGAGGCAGGGCTTAGCCTCATGAAAATGATTGAGACAGGTCTTAGTATCATGCAAAGAGAAGGTAATGCTTATCCTTATAAAAATAGGGAGGCAAGGCTTAGCCTCGTGCAAGATTGAGACAGGGTTTAGAAGACTCATGCAAAGAGAAGGCAGTGCTTAGCCTTATGCAAATAGGGAGGCGGAGCGTAGCCTCATGCAAGAATGAGACAGGGCTTAGTCTTATACAAAGAGAAGGAAATGCTTAGCCTTATGCAAATAGAGAGGCAGGGCTTAGCCTCATGCAAATGATTGAGTAAGAGTGAAGTGTTCTTAGCTGGAAATGTGTTTTGTGCATAGATATTGTATTTTTGCGACGCTGCTTATCATGATGACATAGTCCTGCATCCAAAGAAAGTTTGTGAGTTTTTCGGGGGAGGTTGGTTCGTGTCTTTGCTTGCTTGATCTGCTCCGTTCTGTCCGAGGATCCTGCTCAAGTTGTCAGGGGTAGCATTTGGCTAAAAGTAAAGTTTCTTTTCAAAAGCATGCATGTATAGTTTCCAAAGACATAGTAATATGCAGTTTAAAAATTAGTTGGATGAACCAGTAACTGTGACATAGTGACATTGTGACTTCCTCTGCCATAGAATTTTGAGGGTCCTCCTCATAATTCTGCCCCAGTTAACTAGATGAACTTTCTGACCGTTCCGTATGCTGCGGTCGACTGAACTTCGAAATTTTGAGGGTCCTCCTCAAAATTCTGCCCCAGTTTCTGATTGTGGGAAAAATAGAAATTTTATTGAATTATGACCAAACCCACAGGGCTGCCTACGTATCCCCTATTAAACACGAATTAGGTCAAGCGTAGTTCAATTTACATCATATGAAGAAGCATAAAGTGGTTTACACATAGTATCTTTCGACCGCATCTGAATTGATAGGCTTTGGCCAGATTTCTCCGTCCATCTTTGCGAGTATGAGCGCTCCTCCTGTCAATGCTCTGTGAACCATGTAAGGACCTTGCCAGTTGGGAGATAATTTCCCTTTGGCCTTATCTTGATGTGGAAAGATCCATTTCAGTACCAACTACCCCAGCGTGAACTATCTTGGTTTGACCCTTTTGTTGAAAGCCCTGGACATTCTATTCTGATAGAGCTGGCCGTGACACACTACATTCATCCTCTTTCGATCTATGAGGGATAATTACTCATAGAGGTTCCTTATCCATTCTGCATCCCTGAGTTCGGCTTTTGTATGATTCTTAAAGAAAGAATTTCTACCTCGGCGGGAATGACAGCTTCAGTACAATAAACCAGCAGATAGGGAGTTGTCCGGTTGATGTGCGGATTGTGGTACAGTATCCCAGTAAGGATAATTGTAATTTCTCGTGCCATTTCTTGTGATTCTCTACCATTTTCCTTAGTATCTTCTTGATATTTTTGTTGACGGCCTCTACGGCTCCATTTATTTGAGGCATGTATGTTGTGGAATTCTTGTGCTTGATTTTGAAAGTTTCACACATGGCTTTCATCAGATCACTGTTGAGATTGGTGGCATTGTCAATGATAATGGACTCTGGAATCCCAAATTGACAAACAATCCGGTCTCTGACAAAATCTGCGATGACTTTCTTGGTTACCGCTTTGTAAGATGCAGCTTCAACCCATTTGGTGAAGTAGTCGATGAGCACTAAAATGAACCGATGCCCTTTTGAAGTGGTGGGCTCAATTGGTCCAATGACATCCATTCCCCAGGCTACGAAAGACCAAGGTGAGCTTGCTGCATTAAGCTCGTTTAGCGGCACCCATATCATGTCTGCATGTATCTAGCATTGGTAGCATTTCTGGACGTACCGTATGCAGTCTGTTTCCATGGTCATCCAAAAGTATCCGGCCCTGAGTATCTTCTGGGCCAAGATAAAGCCATTCATATGTGGGCTGCAGGTTCGGACATGTATTTCCTCGAGCAATTTGGAAGCCTCTTTTGTGTCAACACACCTTAACAATCCCATATCAGGAGTTCTCTTGTATAGGGTTCCTCCGCTTTGGAAGAACTGATTGGACAATCTCTAAAGGGTGCATTTCTGACTATGGTTTGCATGCTCCGGGTATTCTCCTTTTGTCAAATATTCTTTGATGTCGCGGAACCAAGGATTTCCGTCCGTTTCTTCTTCAATATGAGCACAGTATGCCAACTGATTATGGATCCTCACCGAAATAGGATCGATGAAATTCTTGTTTGGATGTTGTATCATTGATAACGAGGTAGCTAATGCATCTGCAAATTCATTCTAAATTCTGGGGACATGCTGGAATTCTATCTTTGTGAACCTCTTCTTCATTTCTTTTACATGATGTAGATATGGCAGTATTTTGGAATTCTTGGTATCCCATTCTCCTTGTACTTAGTGCACAAGCAAATCTGAATCGCCGATCACCAACAGTTCCTGATTATTCATATCAACAGCCAGGTTGAGCCGTAATATGCAGGCTTCATATTCCGCCATGTTGTTAGTGCATAGGAATCGGAGTTTTGCAGACACCGGATAATGCTGACCGGTTTTTGATACCAAGACGGCTCCGATACCTACTCCTTTAAAATTTGCAGCTCCGTCGAAAAACATCCTCCAACTGTCGTAGGCTTTGTGAGCATGTGATTTTTACTCTCCATATCGTCCTATAAAAATCCCAATAAATCAATTGATTTTATAAATATTGACTTACTTTTCAGTAATTAATTGTGAATTATTTGTGTTGCTTGCATACCCATAATTCATCTTTCAAATCATTGAAAATTCTACATTATGAAGTATTAGTCACAATTAATTGAATGATAGACAAATAACGAGTATTTAACGTAATGTAGTTTTAAT
>ML392214.1:0-24885 GCA_005239525.1 Nicotiana knightiana
CCACCCCCAACTCCTCTTCCCACCTCCACCACTTCTCTTCTATCATTCACCACTAACAACCCCCAAAACCTTCTCCCTTCCCCCACAAACGCACGCCTCCCCCCCCTCTCCCCGAATTTTCCCATCAACAAAATCCTCTTCTCCTTCTTTCTCTTCTCCACTCAACCAATCGCCAACCTCCGTTACTCTCAAGATCTCCAAGTAAGTAACATGATTCTATTCCTCTTTCTTAGTATTTTTTTTCTCTTTTTGTTTTCAATTTTTTTGAGTTTTCCCATTCTTTTTCTTTGATATTGTATGTGTAGGATAGTAGAATCATAGGTACTCTTGTCTTGGTTTGGTTTGTAGTATATATGTGGGTTGGGAAGCTAATTGATTTGGTTGAATTGGGGGGGAGGAATTGGGTCTAATTGGGTCTTTGGGTAACCTGGGGGGGNCCCCAATGAGTGTTGAATGTAAATTGTGACCAAGTGTGCGGGTGAAGTCTGAGTAACCGCCATCGGTTCACATATTCCGCCAATTACTGATAGTAGTGGTTGTTGTGTAGGTACCATGCAACATTCAAAGAAGAGACGCACTACCGGAGCCTCGTCAAGTGGTCATGGCGGCTCATCCCGGGCACGGGCACCAACCAGTGCAGCTCCTTTTGATTGTACCAGGTTTGTCTCCGGAACGACCCAAGATTGTTTCAGTTTGAAGGCTACTAGAAAGCCTGTATCGGAAAGGGGTATTGACAGGGCATCCCTCCAGGATGAATGCCCTAATATGTATCTGTAGCTGATCAGGCGCATGTTAGACAACTTCTTCGAAGATCCGGAGGAGGGTAACTTGATTCTTGTCCAGGAGTTCTACGCCAGCTGCCCCAAACTTGAAGATAGAATATGCACGGTGCAACAAATGAGGGTGGATGCCTCGATAGAAGCCATCAGGAGAGTATATCAATTGCTTGTATTAAATGGGGAGGAGGATTTCTATGATACTTACAAGCGAGAACCCATCACATGGAACCGTTTTTTTAGAACTATCTGTGTACCAGACAAAGAGGTAGTGTGGGTTGTGTCGAGATTGAAGTTGCACTCTACCTCACTCACTTTTGAAGGAAAGTGCTGGTTGAACGTTATCAACAGTCGTTTGCTCCACAACACCACTGAGGTAAATTGTCCATGAGCTGCCTTGCTCTGGTGCTTCGTGAATGGCCATGATTTTGATGTGGCCAAGGTTATCCAGTCTAAGATGTTCATCCGTTCACCACTGAAGAGGTATGGGTTCTTCTTTCCCTCTCTAATCACTAGATTGTGCCGGGCAGCAAGGGTGCCTGAAAACCCAAATGCGGATGGCAAGGTGAAGAAAGAAGCAAAGTTTCGGGCATACAAAGTGACCATCGGGAAAGACTCGGTGGCACCTGGGGTAACTCATAGTGACGATTCTGATGCGCCGGAGGAGGGAGATGAAGGGCAGGAGGAGATTGGGCCTTCCTCACCCCCACAGGAACAAGTTTCCGCGGCTGAAGGACCATCCCAGGGCAGATAGAGTACAAGGATGATAGACTTAGAACAAGACATGGTAGGGCTCTGCACTTTCATCACAGAATTGGGGACTCTCGTTGATGCCTTGGCCCACCAAAATGCGAAATCGGAGAAGAAAATAATGGGCTGGCTATGTGCGCTGTGGAGGGCGTGGCACCTTGACCCCGACACTGTCTCCGATCAAGACTGACCTACCAGGGAAGTTCCTTTACCTTACATTACTTTATCTTGTATGACATGGAGACATGCCATATTTTTATGTGTGGGGTGGGGGATACTTTATTGTATGTTGTATGTATAATAGTTTTGTCATTTATTTACATAAATTATTTTTGACTTTTCCCGACGATGCATATCATTCGACGGGTTTCTTGAGGGACTAAAGTCGAAGAAAAAAAAAGATTTTATTTTGTAGTAGTGTATCAATTCCCCCTTGGTTTTTCTTTAAACCACGGTTCTTTTCCAAGGGTTTCATTTGAACCGGGTGTAGTTAATTTTTTATCTTTTTAGTTAGGAACTTATGGGCTATGGGCAGAATTAGAATAGGATTTCTTAACTTCGTAATGCCTTGAATATAGCGGGTACTTTAGTGTGACACTTAGGCTCATTTGTTGACTCTTGTAAGAATGCCTTAAATATGTTCTTAACTTGGCTTAAATACCCTAATCTAAGTGTTTGACAATCCAATCTGGAGTGAGTCATGTGCCAGGTGTGTGTGAGGATTGTTGTATTTTGTGCACGACATTTAATGCCTAGAACTTGCCCCGTGTGTCTGTAAAGCGAAATAATAGTCTCGTTTAGAGTAAGAAGTGATATAGGCATTTCTTTGTTGAACCATATATATACATATTCCACCAACCTATTTGTTATGTATCGTAGTTAACCCCGTTGAGTCTGTAATCCTGTTTCCTTGGCAATCACATTACAAGCCTTATCCCTTGTTTGAATTCACCGTCTTTTTGAACTCTTTACATGTCGTAAGCAATTGAATTAATATGAATCTATGAAGAATAAAATGTGGGGTAGTTGGTGGGGCTTTTGAGTGGAACTAGGGAAATAAGGAGAAGGGTGCACTTTGTGAAAAGCCACTTAAATTGAAAAAAAGAAAAAAAAAGAGAAGACACAATGTTAATAGTGTATCATGTTGATTAGCAATATTCTGTAGTGGCTTTTAAGGTGATTGTGCTCAAAGAAGTGTGGGGTGATTTACATGGTGTTGAAGGTGGAAATATTGATTTAACTTAAGTGTGGAATTGATTATAAAATATATGTATTAAAGTGCTTAGGGAGGTGTAGTCACTATTTTTTTTATATATCCGAATATATCCCACCCGACATGCAGCCTACATTACAACAAAATAAAGTCCTACTTGATCCTAGACTGAACGAGCGCAATTAGTACAGTAGTACACTACGGGCAAGCCTATTGAGCATTTTCTATGGCACAAGAATATCATTTCTGAGGGTGAGTGAATTCTGTTTATTTTGAAGTTCCTCAGTGTGCGTGAATTTTATTGATTGTAGAATGAGTCTCTTTTGTAGTGAGCAGGCACTTGATTCACAAAGGAATGTAAGTCTAGACCTTTGAATAGAGTAAGTAAGCCGGTTAGGAATATTGCATGGCTCGGGGGAGTCTACTCTTGAGGTGTAGATGTTACACTAATGTACTCAATCTATGTGAAAAATTCTTGGTATGATGAGTTGGGGAAGTCGCTCAGTGAAGTTAGGCCTCCGTAGAGTGTGGTTTGATTGCTCGGGGACGAGCAATGGTTTAAGTATGGGGGTGTTGATAGTAAGCTATATTATTACAATTAAGACACTATTTACTATCTAATTTAGCCGTACTTTATTGACATGTGAATGCTAAAATATAACAAAATACTCTAATTAAGAATTTTATTCGTTGCAGGAGCTACTCCGAGCTAGGAGGAAGCTAAAGAGTGTTTTAGAGTCGATTTGGAGCGTGGAAGACCAAGCGAGGGTTAGCCCGATCGAAAAGGAGCGAGAAAAGCAAGCAAGAAGTCTCCTCCAGGTGCGCGACCGCGGAGTGGACCGCGAATTGGACCGCACACTAGAGGTAGAATACTGGACAAAATTCGCGGCCGGATCCGCGGTGGAATCCGCGGCCACGGACGGGCAGACGGAGGCCAACAACTTAGGGGTAATTGTGTAATTTTTAGGGCGACTAACCTAAACCTATATGAAGCCTAATTCGCCCAGTGGTCAAAAGAAGTTGTTTTTATGAGATTTTGGAGGCAAAACAAGGCAGAGAAGACATAAAGTTTCCTAAGAGTTTCATCTTCTTCTTCTTACTTCCGTTGTTGATTATGAATTATTATAGTGAATTCTTATCAATTAGTATGAGTAGCTAAACCCGTCATCTAGGGTTTATGGAATCAATTGTTGGATGAAGTCTTGACTCTGTTTTGATATAATTGAGCCGTGTTTATTCCATGATTGTTCAACTACGTATTGTCTTGTGATTAATTGAAAGGACCCTTGATAAGTCGTGTCTAGTTGCCTTGTGTTGATTGAGAAAAAATACTTGGTTAGATTGTTTTTGAACAACACCACTTTCGGGTAAGTTAAAAGATTAATTGCTTGAATTTAAAAACGGGGTTAGAGATAAAGAAGCTTTGATGGGATAATTCTGAGTTACATAAATCGTTAACTAGAGTAGTTTGAGAGAATGCTTCTAGCAAATTATCGTAATTGATCGAGAGATAATTACGGTAGCCCGGAACTCATAATCCTCATAGAGTATTACGGGGAGATTATAGCTAAAGTGTCAGGAATTAATCCGTCAATTGGGGAAATCACTAGCCCTAGATCCTTTTATCTTTGAATTCAAATTTATCCTTGATTATTGCTAATTTTATTATCATTTTTCATTAGCTAAATAAATTCCACTTATTATCCATTAAAAATCTTGCATCCGGAAATTGCCTGAGCTTATCATTAGCGTTGTTAAAAGTGATAGCAAATAGGTTAGTTCCTTGTGGGATTCGACTCCGAACTTGAACCTGATTATAATTACAGCAACCGCTTAGTCCTTTTTACAAGGCATAGTTAGGCGTGATCAGGTATGTAATTACATTATTAGCTGATGACTATTGTCTTGTTGGTACATGTTTCTGTATATTTCTAGGGAACTTTCCAGTGGTATTATCATGGTTTCATGCTCATTTTGGTAGTGAACTAGGGGTGTATGGAACATGTCATAAAAGCAGGCAGTTAGTTTGTGTGCAAATGAGATCACAAAGAATCATTGTTCCTAATCAAAACTCCAGGTATATGCTGTGTAATAAGTTGGGAATAAGATCAGGTTTACATGTTGAATCCCATCATCATCCAACATTGTTTTTGAAAGATCTAAATAGTAGAATTAAGAAATATTCCAACAGATTGTTATTTAGCATTGATGATCTAGGTATTGTTATAGTATTGTCCAGTGGTATTGGCATGATTACATGCCCAGCCTGGAGATGTTACAGCAGTTCTTGGATTTGGTTTGGCATACAAGCAATAGGCTACTGGTTCTATATACATGGAAGTGTAGGACAATGATCATGAAGCTAATCTGTGGTGTTGTACTTTGCACAGCCATATATGAGTTTGCTACAGGGAGTACACAAATGGCTCCTCAGTTCTGCAGTCCATTCTGAAAAATCAAAGACGGGGTCCAATGGGATTACATGAAATGAGAGATGCTGTTTATAAGCTATGTAATGTCAGCTCTTCTTCCAGTGGTATTGACATGGCTACATGTCCATTCTGGAGGAGGCATGGCAAAACAAGCATGAGATTACAATTGCAGGATACAATCTTTATCGCAGCTTGTTTTGAATTGATTACAACCTATGCATTGCCATTTTTGTTTGGGTGTGTCAGCTTCAGATGTTGGTGGTGATAATTGAAAATTCACATTTGTCTTGTCCTTTGAAATGCAAAACTTAGTGCCCGGTGAGAGAATTAGAGGTGCTACATTGAGGTTTTGCACTTTTTTTTTTTTAAGCAATTCACTAAGCAGTGCCTAGGGCTAGATTTTATTTATATATAGTAAAATAAAACAAAGTAACATGTCGTCTTGTACTGCGCAAAACCATAATTTATGCCTACTACATAGATCCTATTATCAACTTTGGTCTCGAGCATCCCAAACTTGATATTACACCTTGAAATACTAATACTATGAACACTAGTATCTAAAATTTGTATAAAACATAGGTAAAATAATCTGTAAACCTCGTTGCCATGATGCTCACTCAAAGTGTGCTGCTCGATCCATGTGTAATTCGTAACCATGCCATTGCGTGAAGTAAGATCCAGTGTATAAATCTGCATTGTATATCCAGTATGTTGATCGTCATTGCATATCAGTATGTTGATCCAGTGTGTCCTTCGATTCCTATTTGTGGCAATCATCTGCTTGCTTTCCCTGTCGAAATCCAGTATATATCTGCATTGCTTGTGTGTCTTCATAGTTAGGTTTTGCACTTGGCTCGTGGATTCACACGTTATCATATGTGGGGAGTGGGGAGTTGGCTATGATTTCATATGCCTTTTTAGAAGTTTTAGTTCAACATTTTTTACTTTTTATTGGACAAATTGTATCCTTTCTTTTGTTTATTATTTATATATTAGCTAGGTAATCAGTCTAGTGGTATATTTACTAAAAAAAATAATAAATTTGGATGATTAAATCATTACAAAATAATTTAAGGAGTAATTAATACATGTTCAAATAATTTAAATTCAAGAAAATCAATTTTAAAACTTTAAAAATTATGAAACACTATAGAAAATATTTGTATAAGTAAATTAAGTAATGATGCAAAATTATATTTGAAAGTATATATAATATTTGAAAAAATATGAGGGAAAAATTGGATATCAACAATAACAAGTTGTTGTTATTTTTATTATTTTGATATTAAATTAATGGATTATTTGGCAATTTTATTTTTAATTAGGAGAATTTTTCTAGGCCTACTCTTCGAAAGAAAAAATTGTCCAACACCTAAGCATACGCCTAGAACAGTGGGGCTTATAGCTCTCATCTCTAAATATTCGGTGCTCTAGTATATTGATGATCTTATTTGTTTTAAAATATTTGATGTATTAGAAAAATAAAAAAATATTTTTTCCATTTTCTGAATATACTCTTATTGTTTGAATTAATAAAATATTAATTAAATGAGGCGTTTAAGGAGAACTAAAAGATAGTTTAGATAAATCCTCTTAAAATTAAGATTAATAAATATCTTGCTTAAGCACCCAAGGACATGTCTGAATGGTTAGTGAAGAGTGTGAAAAATGTTTAATTCCAAGAAGAGGAAAAATACTAGGTGATTTTTTATCATCTGCCTAAGTTTTTTTGGGAAAATTGCCCAAAAAACAAAGTGAACGCATGATGCTCGACTTTATAGAGCATTTAGTAGCTGTAGTATAAAATGAAAAATAAATTTGAACGATTTATTTCCATTACTTTTCACGATACAATGGCATTACAGTAACATGAGCTTTTACTTCTCAGATCGGCAAGTACTCCTTCCAAACGGTGATGAGGAAGCATAATATGTACGAGTTAAAGTCTATAGTGAAAATGAAAAAAAGAAATTATTATTCTGTATAGGGAATTCCTACATTCTCCTTCCTGATGTGCTAAATAACTTGGCACAAGATTTATGCCAAAATTAAGTTCTAAAGGCATCATTCCCCATGAAAAATTACGACTTGAGTATCTTCCGGAGATAGGTTTATTTATAGTTATGAAAACCACCAAATATCCAATAAAATAATAAAGGTGTACAAAAATTGATTCGAACATAAATGTTAATAAAAGTCTTCCTTAATTTGTGCATAAAAACCTTAAGAGACCTCTATTGGCCTAATGGACTATGGTCCAGTTGAATCTCATTTTTTCCTCCTATTATCTATGTTTATGTCACGAGCCAAAATTTCACCTCAATCCGTGATAACGCCTAGTCGTACTTGCTAAGCGAGCCAACACACTGTTAACAGAATATAGTTTAGAAAAAAAATAAAAAGAGTTATATCATAAATAAAAATAAAAATGACAGTAAAATATTGTATACAATCATAATATAGCCCGAACACGACCAAAACAATATAACTCCTAAGAACTAGGTGGCACAAGTATTCGAGTAACTACTAAATAAGTACAAGTCTGAATACATAATCTAAACTGTCTCGAGAGAAAAAAATAGACAGATGATAAATAAGGACAGGGAATCGAGCACTACGAAACGAATCCATGAGGTGCAGCTCACCCTAAGTGTTTGAGCGAATGCCTAAGCTCAACAAGAAGCTCCGCTAGTATCCATCTGAGGATCTGTACAAATAATTATGCAGAAGCATAGTATGAGTACACCACAGTCGGTACCCGGTACGGCTCAAGTCTAACCTCGAAGAAGTAGTAGTGAGGCGATAGGCATCAATATACTTACAACACAGATACAAAATAATAAAGCCTGCAACTGAAACGGTAAATATTCTCGTGAGTAACAAGTATCAAAGATATATAACATGCAAAATATATAAAACATGTTTTTCCAATTCAAGAGATAATCACAACACTGCTCATATATGGTATTTAAAGAATCAACGAAGTCGAGGCTCTCAACTAGAATATATATATATATATATATATATATATATATATATATATATATATATATATATATATATATATATATATATATATATATATATATATATATATATATATATATATGTATATATATATATATATGTATGTATGACATGCAGCAGTTGCATTTTAATGAATGCTTCTAAACGAGTCAAGGATGTCTATGCATGTCCAAACCTCTATCTCTTACCACAACCGATACAAGATCTATATACCCCGATACACAATCGATGTATCACTAAAACTCGATACAAAATTCATGTATCACTAAAACACAGTACAATAGTTACATATCGATCCAATCCACAATCCATGCTGCGACCACACTCACACGGTCCAAAATATCATGAGTAATCACTTATAATTATGCAGATATTTACTCATGAAATTTTTATATGACTACATATAATTCAAGCAATTCAACATATCAAGAATAAGCTCACGTGCCTTCATAAATAATAAAAGATCTAGGCATGATATGTAGCATGAATAACAGAGCAAATATAGTCATATAAGCCAAATAAATCATGAATCAAGATGAGCATATAATCAAAATAATGCATAAAGTATCTTAATTCTATCACGGACATAGTATAAACTTGGTCCGTATATATATGCTCGCCACCCTGCATATACACCATCCTCAATGCCTTAAACACATAGCAATCACGTCAAATCCCAGGGGTTTCTCTTTTAACAAGGTTAGCCAAGAGACTTACCTCTTTTCCGGCTAGCTTCAACCTCGAATATCGTCAAAACCTTGTTCTAGACGTCCAATCACGCAAAACACAACATCATCCAAGAAAGCCATAAAATGCTATAGGAAGCGATCACAAACAATAAAACTTCGATCTTTGATGAATTTTCAAAAAGTCAACAAGTCAACTCAAACCCGTATAGGCGAAATCCGAAACTAATATCAAAACTCAATGACTCATAACCTGCCAAGTCCAAATACATAATTAGTTTCTAAATTCAGATCGAAATCGATGGTCAAAATCTTAAAATACACTCTCTTAAAATGCAGATAGAGAACCCCAAATCCTTTTTAAAATTTCATGTTTTATATGTAGAAATTCATGTACATTCTTGAAATATAATCACAAATAAATAGAAATCACTTACTCTCTTGCCTTGATGAAAATCTTCATGAAAAGTCGTTCCTCTCCAAATCTAGGGCTCAAAATATGAAAGAATGGGTAAAATTCTCGAAATATAACACGTATGTGCTCTGCTCAGCAATACCCTTCGTGAACACGACACAAGTCTCGCATTCGCAAAGCACAACTTTGCCACCAGCTCAAATCCTCCTTCGCGATCACGGAAGCAACCTCACGATCATGAAGCTCAACAATTTCCCACTCTACGCGAACACAACTGAAGCAACACGAATGCGATGACTAAGCTTCCTGCCTGACACCACTCCCTTGCAAACCCATACGAACTCCGCGAACGCGAAGATCATGCATAACACCACTAGACGAATGCGAAAGCAAGCATGCGAATGTGAAGAAGATGATTCCCATCTCCCAAAACACACATCGTGAATGAAACCCTTGAACCGCGAAGATCCTTCTCCGTGATCAGGAGACTAGCTCCACGATCACTGTAACACACCAGCAACTCAGTTGCTCCAAAACACATAGAAATGTTCCGAAACCACCACGCATCACACCTAAGCCCCTGGGGACCCTGTCCAATCATATCAACAAATTCAAATATAATATTCAAACTTATTCGAAGGTTAAAAACACTGCAAATAATATCAAAATCACGAATCAAAGATCAAAATCATTCTTAACTTTCAAACATTCCAATTTTGCCAAACTTGTTCGAGTCACACTTAGACATTCTGGATCACAACTAAACTTCAACATACAAGTTTCAAACAATAAAACAAACCTATTCCAACTTCTGAAATAATAATTAGAATCTGATATCATCAAAGTCAACTATCGATCAAACTTAAGAGCTCTCTAGTTCTTCAAATTACCAACTTCTAACCAATAGATCCAAAACTTTGTAGGAACATCCAAATTCAAATCCAAACATACGCCCTAGTCCAACATCACCGTATAAACTTATTAAAATCATCAAATTCCGATTATGTGATCGTTTATTCAAAAGTCAAACCTAGGTCAACTCTTCCAGCTTAAAGCTTTCAAATTGAGAATTATTCTTTCAAATTAATTCCGAACCTCTCGAGCATCGAAACCAACCATACAAGCAAGTCATAATGCATCATATGAATCTACTCAAGGTCTCAAACTGGCAAATGGGATGCTAAAGTTGACCGGTCGAATTGTTACAGTTTAAAAGCTATACAATTCAAAATTGAAATATTATTCTAAAATAAAATTAGGCTATTACTTAAAAATCTAGAGGCTTTTTCACCCTTTTCACACTACTCATCAGCTCCTCCTTCTATTTGTTTTTTTAACGTTAAATACTTTAAACCGCTTTGATATTGGGATGAATATCCTTGATTAAGATTAGTTATCTCATTAACCATATGTGGAGTGGTTCGTTATGGATGGTATGTACCTACTTATTATCTTTAAGGGAAATATACTAATTGTTGTTAATCCAACGTGAAATAATTGTAGTTGTTGCTTGGTTTTCAACTTTAATAAGCCAGTAGAGGTAGGATTGAGTATTGGTATCATGGGACTTCCATGCGTAGACAATGATTCCAACAAATGACCATTAAGTTTCATGTTCAGTTCATTGATTTGTATACGTGTTTAATAGATCCAACTCCCCTTAGTGTCTTCATCTCTCCAATTTCCTACTTAGATTGGAGACATTTGTTATGGTTAAGAAAATAATGGATAAGATTTAATTGAATAAATTAAAGCCCTAACTATAATTAAAATATTTAGTTTCTTCTTTTATTCATTCTCAAATAATATCTTTTGCAATTCCATAATTATAGCTACACATTATCTAAGATTCCTTCTCTCTTTCTTGTTGTAATGTTCTTTTTGCGAGTTAATTATTTTTCCACTTCTATAATATCTTCTTACATTCTCATTTAAAAAAAAGAGAAATATTAGAAGTAAATTCCAACATTTGACAATAAAAATTAAAGAATGGCACAAATCCATTTGCAAGTTCCATTTCTCTGTTATTTCGCATATTCACAATACTGAAAAAGAATTCAATCTCTCAATATCTAGCAAGCATTATAATTATAATTTCTCACTTTTAATGAGAATATAAGAATATTTTGTAGAAGTAAAAGGAAAAAAAGTTAACTCACTAAAAGAAAATAGCTACAAGAAAGAGAGAAGGAACATACATTATCTTAGATATCACCCCACAACAACTTGAAAGCAACATCTCGGGAAGCAAAGAATAAGAGCAGTAGTAAATAAAAATAGATGGAAAAGGGTCGTAGAACCATAGGAAGTTCACCGCTAAAAGAGACAAAAGATATTATTTTAAAATGCTAAAAGAAGGAATTAAATACTTTAACTATGATTAGTGCTTTAATTTATTCAATTAAATATCTTCCACTGATTTTTAACCATGAAAAGTGTCTCAAATTCAAGTAGGAACTTGGAGAAATTAAGAGACTAGGAAATGGAGGAGAGCTGGATCCGTGTAATTAATTACTCTATCCATCTTATTAAAATTAACTATTTTGCCGTGTGTCCAAACCAAACTAATATTAAAGATATAGCAGAGTTAGAAAAATCGAGTTAGTTTTGAAATAAAAATTTAATATAATGTATTTAATCTTTTGGAACAGAGGTTATTCATTTGATAGTATTTGTATCATATTTTAATAAGTGCATGTAAATTTTCTTAAATTATAATAAATCAAGGCCAAAGTTATTGTTCTAAAATAGTAAAAATTGGTTATATTGACCTCGAGCGTCAAATTTAACCTTCTGAATTTGACGGAGGAAGCAATAAAAGGATGTTTAATCTGAGATAGAGTATATTCACTTTTCATTCACCCAATGATATTCTTTTTCTTTTTTGTGTGTCGAGGTTTGACTAGACAAAAGTACATAATTCTTCACAAATAAACATCCGCAAAATTTATGGACTAATCAATTTAACAATAGAAAGAAATCTGATTGGTGAGCTCTCATTTGGACTTTTTAGGTTCACGAGGGACAGTTGGATAAGTAGGTTTGTCAGTGTATAGATTTTGTATTGGAATTCTGCAGTTAGTTTAGAACTTCTTTTATCCCTTTCGATGATTTCGAGTTGCTCCAAGACACGATATGCCATGTTACAATTCTACTATGCACAGCTTTAGCTAGTATGGTTGGCATGCTTTAGCAAATTGTTCATATTAAAGATTACATTCTTATTATAAAAATGTTTATGCATACGTATCGTTAGTATCAAAATTTATTTGAGGCACAGCTAACGAGGTGAGGACACATCAGGATTTAGTAGTTGAAAACTTGAGACATCTTTGTTGCAAATGGTCTGGTTAGGTTGCCAGCATATCGGTATTAGCATAAATCGTGAGGTATGAAGTTCAAGTTCCCTCAAATGGTGGTGTAATTTACTACTATTGTGCCTTGTGGGATTTGAAAATAGAAGCATGTAAATATAGAGCTACACACATACATGTGTCGGCATCTATATATATATATATATATATATATATATGTGTTTTCCTTTCTTCATAGAAAAAACTATATGAATATGCTGAGTTTAGGATGAGTTTTGAGATTTAACTAAATCCATTACTTTCACCTTTAATTTTATAGGCAAAATTATGCTGGGTGAATATATTTGGAATACCTTTATTTTTTGACCCCATTATAAAACTTTTGAAATATTAACCCAACACTAGAATTTTGAAGCACTATGAAAATTTTGGTGATCGATCAAAATTTTATGCCAATTCTTGTGATCACCATAAGCATAGAAACTCGGGAGAAGGAATTTTAGATTGCATATAAGATTGAGTAGAGTGAGATCTTGAACTTAAGTATCGGGAACAAATTTACGGTTAAGATATGGATAAACCTAATGTCCTTACTTGGTTACTATACATGAATTATTAATGCGTTATTGTTAATCCTAATTCTATAGGAATATCAACTTAACTTGAATAGACGAGTAGTACTTCGGGAAAATGCTACGAGTAATATTAACAGTCAATCAATAAATCAGATAAATTAATTAGACAATTTAAGTGGAAGACTCAACCAGATTGTTAGATAACCCATAGCTCTGAAATATTCTCTCCCATTGAATTCATTTCTAAGATAGCTATCTTATATTCTGTAATCGATTGATTTGCTACTTGTATACGGTTAAAATCGGGGCTACCCGATTTTACTATTTGATCGAGATCAGGATGTTGCGTCGAAGGCCGACCTCGATTAAATCACGAGGATAAGGCACCAAGTTCAGAATCGAAGTATCTGTCGAGATCGAGGTTTGTGACAGTCGGAGCTAAGTGAGACATGCACCGAGTAAGATCAAAGGCGGCATAGTAACGGAAAAGCGAGATATCCGTGACTGGTCAAGGATCACGACATAAATATCGTAACGGATCAAATCAGAAACGGTTAATTAGCTAATGATGTGATTTCCTTCTGTAAATAAAGTTATACCATAAGTAGAATTCCTCTACTATATAAAAGGGGAGTTCTAATCATTTGTGAACATTATTATTCACAAAGACAAAAACAATATAATTTCTTTCTTTCTTGCTTATATTACTGTTCATCAACGCCTTCCATTTTCTAACTGTTCTTGCATCTGTCAATTTGAGAGTACTTCAACTCGAGTGCTGAGTTCTGTCTGAACACTGGTTTGCTTTACTTATAATTTAATTGTGTCATTTATCGTCATATTTATCAATTGGTGTTGAGTGAAATCAAGTATCTTTAAAACTACAATAAAAATTTAGTTATCTAAATTTTAGAGTCAATAATTATGGCACCCACCGTGGGGCTAAGGATAATAGTGATTGTTTAATACTGATTTTGATAACGCATACTACTTTAAGCTTGTTCTTGTAAGTGTTTTTTGTTTACCTTGAAAATAGTATTAACAATTATATTTGATTTGTGGTTCTAAAAATATATGATTTATTCCACTACTAGTTAGTAATCAAGAAGTAATGAATGTAAGTAAGGAAAATGAGATAAGCAAACTAAAGTTGTCACAGGACTGGGGCCTCGAGATCACTGGAATCGGGGGCCTTGAGGTTGGATAATAGCCATAAATGAAGAACAATAAATGAAGAACACTAAATAAGGAGCAATAAAGATGAGAGACAGTGTTGAGCACGAAAAAAGCAGAGAATGTTCTATTGGAGTCAAATGTTGTTTTTTACAAGAATGATTGGGGTCCCCTTTATATAGGAGAGGTGAATCCAAACATAGTACATGTCTAATTATGATAAATGCTATTGGTACAACTGTATAATGGCCTTGTATGGACTTGTACTATCTTTGCAGACCTTATCATCTCTAACCACGTGTTCTTGGAAAATTCTCGTTCCATGACGGTCATCGATTATAGACTGCTCCGAGGTAGGCCGTGATGGGCCTTCGACATACTTCCTCGAGATATGCTCTTTGAGGTCGAGCTTCATACTCTACTTCGAGCCTCTCGAGATCGGGCTTGGCATGCCATAGAGGCCTCGATATCGGACTCTCCGATATCGACCGTATACTAGTCCCCGCGTTTCTTAGAGTGAAATGATAAGAAACGATTCGAATTCTTTGACTCTTCGATGTCCCCATCGTGACGTCAATTATGTGAGGTTAGTGATTGATGTGACAAAAAGGATGTGCAAAGGACACGCTTGCACAGTTCTCGAAAAGTCATAAATCGATAACGACGGTTTACCGTCCTTTTGTTTTCTCTAACACGCACATTGACCCCTTTAAATACTCCAATCCTTCACTGCTTAAAATTTTATTTTTCACAACATCTTCGGGCCTTGATCAACTCTTTTATACGCTTGCTTCTTTTCTGTGTTCATCTCTCAACCAATTTATTCCTCATTTTCTGAAATTTTTATAGCAAAAATGGCAAAGACTTCTAAGACTGTTCCCCAAAAGGAGAAAGCCCCTTCTTCATCACGCTCATCTAAGAGAAAAGCATTAGTACATCCTCGTGTTGAGGAGTGCATCCCCGAACCTTGTGAAACATCCTCTGATTTCAAGGTAGGAAATCCTTCTTCGATAGCGGGACGATGTGAACCTATGTCTCGATATATCAGTTTGATAATTGAAACTGAGAAAGTGAAGATTGACTGTCGTTGGGGGGGAGGTGGTACAAGTGGATATTCCTTCACCTGAGGAAGACATAACCATACACAAAGCGGGTTTCCTTAGTATGTACACATATCCTTTCACCTTAGGTCCGGCAGAGCCATCTTCGCCACCGATAGACTCAGTGATCCTCGATTTTTGCAGACAATATCGGGTGATGTTTGGCAAAATCTATCCATCATTCTAGCGAATCGTTTACCTAATTAGGTATTTTTCAAACATGGTCAAGGGGATGCCTTTTATCCTCGGTCATCTGATTAGACTGTATAGCCCCCTTTATCGAGATGGCCTGATTAAGTTGCAACGTCGATCTTTGAAGGCCTTATTTGCTAGCATCGATAAGGACAAGGATCGAGGGTGGATGATCCGCTTTGTCCGAGTCAGGACCTCGGACTTGATCCCTGCTGGGAAGATGCCATTCCCCGAGGAATGGAATATGAATCGTAAGTAAACACGTTTTGCTAATCAGATATTTTTCCTTCCCTTTGAACTAACTCCCTTTGATGATGCAGTTGTCGAGTGGTACCCTGGCGCGGTCAAGGATCTCCCGGGCTGGGTTCGACAACTAGATTCGACCTCTCTCTATGTTAAGCGCGTGTGGCGTGATTTGGCCATAACCCGATGGGAGGCCAAAAACCACGGTGAGTCTTATTTCCGACATACTTGAATTCCTTAGAAAAAATATCTCTCGATAGTATTCCTAACCTTTGTACTTATGTAGGCCTTGGAGAGGCCATTTTGATGAGGGAGCCCCTGCCTGGGGAAGTAGACACTCCAAAGCATGCTAAGGAGAAGAAAAGAAAGAAAATGTCACCAGCTAAGTCCTCGAAGCCTAAAAAGGCCAAAGTTCAAAAGCTAAAGCCGATTCGGCGGCCTTAACTCAGGAAGTGGTTGAGAGTCTTCGTGTCGAGGACAAAGAGAATGATGACTGCCCGCTAGTACTTAGGGGAAGAGGAAGCACTGTCTCTTCGAAGCCTGCTGAGCCGACGATTATCGAGCCGAAGGCTATTAAACCAGATGTTGCCGATGCGGCCCCACCTCGAGATGAAGAGATTCTCGAGGGTGGGTCAAACGAGGTCCCTGAACCAACCAACAATCAAAATATTCCTCGAGCTAAAGGGCGTTTGGTTGATGAACTTGGGGAACCCAGCTCTGAAGCTCCTCAAAGGCGAGAGAAGGCCCTGATTGGCCGGTTCAGGGTCGTTAATGTAGATGATTCTTCGGCGGGCCCGTCATTCTCTCCAGGGCAAATACGGGATGCCCAATATATGGAGACTCCCGACGTGGGGGCGTCCCAAGGAGAGAATGATATGTTTGAAGGATACTTTGCCGGGGTTGAAGAAATCCCCGACCTCAAAGCCTCGTTTATTTTCAAAGAACTTTGAGAAGCTTCGAAAACAAGTAACCTCTTGACTTAACAACTTTATTTTGAGTTTTGATTCTTTCTTTTGTGACTTTTTTCCTTTATGTTTTTAGGCCTTGATTCTCTACAACCAGACTTTTTCCAAGTCACAAACCGAGCTGGCCCATTGCGAAGAAGAGTATAGGAGGCTCACGTTGGAGTTAGATGGGATCAAAGCCCTTTACACCAAAAAGGAGCGGGAACTGAATGACCTTTGAGCACATTTGGAGAAGATGTCTCGAGAATGGGACGATCTCGATGAGCAGGTAATACAGCCTTCGTGGGCCTACTTTTATGCTTGTTCAACTTTAGCGCTTAATGCCTTAACTTGATTCTTGCAGCCCAAGCAAAAGGATGACCTAGTGGGGCAACTCCGAGATGAGCTTGAGGTAAAAAATGCTGAGGTCCTCGGGCTGAAGAACCGCATGGACGAGGTAGCCTCCGAGAAAGATACTCTCCGAGAGAAACTGACCTCGGCTGGGTATCAACTTCAGGTTGCGAAGGGAGAGAGCCACAAATACAAGGATCTCCATGCTGAGTCGGCTGCTGAGTTATCTAAGATTAAGTTCGAGATTGACGAACTCATAGCTTCGTATCGCGATGCTGCTGCAACTACAAATGCTCGGTCTAGGAAGGTGTCTGATGAGGTCGGGCTTAAGCTATCTCATGCCCTTGAACATGCTAGATTGGAGTATCGAAGGCAGGCTCTCGAGGAGGTGCATGCGAAGGGTTTCGATCTTTCTGCCGAGATCGAGAAAGTGAAAGCCTTAGAAGAAGAATTGGCAACCTTACTCACTTATGATGAGGATTCAGCAAGTGGCTCAAAAAATGATGAAGATGAAGACAAAGTATCCAAGGGGGAAGAGGCCGTCGATGACCAGGGGGCCGAGGGCCAAGCCGTAAAGGGCACAACTACTGAGGGAACTTCGTCCGATCAAGTGACCCGGTGGTAGATTAGGCTTCTTTTTGTTTTCCATATTTTTTGTGCAAGGGCTCCGTGTAGGAGCTTTGTATATATTCTTTTGTGAATGATTTGGATATGAAAGGAATTTTTTGATTTTTCTTCGTCTAAATTTCCATCTTGTCTTTGTCTTTGCTTTTGTGATGAAATTTGATGCTTGCCGATGATCAGTCCGATGTGTTGGACTTAGAATATAAAACCCTTAGGTTTTTTGTGCTTGATGAACAATCGATAATTTGACCTTTTAGGGTCCGATCTTTGAGTTAAGCTTTAGCTCGGGACTTTCGAGTCTGAACATAGGTGGGGTCTCTAGCACAATGTGCTTCGGCCTTTAAGTCTCGAGCACAGGGTGCTTCGGCCTTTAGGTTATTTTCATATTGTCCCTTAGGCTATTTTCAATTTGGCCCGTAGGCTATTTTCAATTTGGCCCTTAGGCTACTTTCAATTTGGCCCTTAGGCTCTTTAGATCGACCCTTAGGCTTTTTAGATTTTCCCTTAGGCTCTTTCGGTTGGCCCTTAGGCTCTACATATCGGCCCTTAGGCTCTTTTTAGATTGGGTCAATTCGACCTATAATATGGCTATAATTTTCCCCCATTCTGGCTAAAGTCTTTTAAAGTTTTGTTATGCCTTGGCATGTTTTGTGTTCGTCCGACTCTTCGCGGCTCAAATAGGAACCTCGATTATAAGTCGATATGTAACAATAATTGAGTACCTCGTGAGGTTCTCCCGAAGGCTGATTTTTTGAAGCCTTTATACTGAAGGCTGATTTTTTCGAAGCCTATTCATTGTTCGGAGCTGATATTATCGAAGCATCTTTGCTTATGTCGAGGGTAGCCTGATTAACCAGTTTTTTCGAAATGTTTGAAGGCCTTTAGATTTTATGGCGGAAGTCGGACGTCTCTAAGCCGCATTACTTCGGCCGTAGCCTTTTCATATGATCGTAGTCTTTATATTAGGCCATAGCCTTTAGTCCCCGGTTGAGATGACCTCGACATCTATATTGAGGGGATGCCTTTTTAGGGTTCTTACAAGTTCGAATAGATAGCGCTGGCCTTAAATATCGGGGTTTATGCCTTTTTAAGGTCTTATAAGTTTGAGTACGCCGCGTTGAGGTCTTATAAATTTGATTGCCTCATTGAGGTCTTATAGATTCGATGTTTCCTCATTAAGGTCTTACATATTTGATGTTGCCTTATTGAGGTCTTACAGATTCGATGTTGCCTTATTGAGGTCTTATGAGCTCGATTCCCTGATGGTTCGATAAGTTGACTGTCGATGACAGTTCCCGAGTGTTTGGGAGTATTTGGCCCTTGAGCCGTTTCATGCAAGAATAATAAAATTCTTTGAGGCACAGAGTCTTTTGATGAACAAGGATGCTTCTTCGATTACTTGATACATGCGTACATGTTTTTCCATTGGGGGATCGATTATTCTACACAGACATGGTTCATTTGATCATTTGGCCCGATACAACATTCTCCTATCGAGGCCCTCTTTGTCATAACTTGCTTTCTTTGAAAAGGTAACCTCCGAGGGTGATGCCCCCTGGTATTTGAGGTTGATTGAAAAGAAGCCTTGAATAGTTGATGAGTTTTCCTTGGGTAGCATATATATGTTGCCTCGTTAAAAACCTAGCCGGTAAAGCCCATTTGGGATAAAACCCGATCTAAGTGAAAAAGAGTGCAACGCATGCTTTAAGACCCAAGGTCTTCGAGCTGAAGGGTGCTTTGATTCCTCTCAATCAAACACCTACAACAAGTTACTATGAAATATAAACGAAAAGGAAGAAGGTTATACCTTAGAAATAATAGCGTTTGAGCATTGATATGTTCCAATTGCTTGGTAGTTGCTCGCTCTCCATGGTGCCAAGTTTGTAGTACCCTTTGCCTACTACTCCGAGGATGCGGTACGATCCTTCCCAGCTAGGGCCTAGTTTCCCTTCATTTGAGTTTCGAGTGTTGAGAGTGACTTTCCTTAGAACTAAGTCCCCGACTCTGAAGTATCGGAGGTTTGTTTTTCTGTTGTAGTATATTTCGATCCTTTATTTTTGAGCGGCCATTCGGACCAGTGTGACCGCGAGCTTTTCATCTAGTAGTTCGAGGGCAATATTCATGGCCTCGTTGTTTGAGTCCTCGGTGGTGTGCTGAAATATGGAACTTGGATCTCCGACCTCGACTGGTATCAGCGCCTCAGACCCATATACCAGAGAGAAGGGGGTCTCCCCTGTGCTTGACTTCGAGGTTGTTTGATACGCCCATAGTACCTTGGGAAACACTTCTGTCCATTTCCCCTTGGCATTCTCTAACCTCTTCTTTAAGTTTTGAATGATAGTTTTGTTTGTGGACTCGGCCTGACCATTTGCACTTGGGTGATAAGGCGTTGATGGGATCCTTTTGATTTTGTGATCCTCGAGGAATTTCGTCACCTTGCTGCCGATTAACTGCTTCCCATTATCAGATGTAATCTCGGAGGGGATCCCGAATCGGCATATGGTGTGATCCCATATGAAGTTGATGACTTATTTTTCTCTTATCTTCTCGTAGGTCTGTGCTTCCACCCATTTCGAGAAGTAGTCAGTCATAAATAAAATAAATCTAGCTTTACCTGGTGCCGTTGGTAGGGGGCCGACGATGTCCATCCCCCATTTCATGAATAGACACGGGGATAGGACTGAGTGTAGTTGTTCACTGGGTTGGTGAATCATTGGTGCAAATCTTTGGCATTTGTCACATCTTCGAACGAATTCTTTGGTGCCCTTTTCCATGCTATCCCAATAGTAACTTTCTCTGATTACCTTTTGAACTAAAGAATCGACACCGTAGTGGTTTCCGAAGGTGCCTTCGTAGATTTCTCGAAGCACATAGTCGGTGTGCCCCGGTCCCAAGCATACTGCTAATGGTCAGTCGAAGGTCCTTCTGTTTAGTGTTCCATTCTCGTCGAGTGAAAATCGAGCTGCTTTGGCTCGAAGGGCCCTCGATTCTTTTGGATCCGTGGGGAGTTTCCCATGTTTCAGGTAGTCAATTTACTTGTTCATCCAATCCCATGTTAGACTTGTGGAGTTGATTTCGGCATGGCCTTCTTCGATCACCGATTTGGATAGTTGTACAACAGTCCCCGGGAGTATGTCATTCTTCAACAGACGATCCCAGATTTACGAGTGCATCGGCCTCGCTGTTTTGTTCTCGAGGTATGTGAACCAGGTTCCACTCTTTAAAGCGATGTAATGTCACTCTAAGCTTGTCTAAGTATCTTTACATCCTATCTTCTCGAACCTCGAAGCTCCCATTTACTTGGCTTACAACTAGAAGAGAGTCACATTTTGATTTGATGACCTCAGCTCCTAGGCCTTTGTCCAGTTCGAGACTCGGCCTCATTGTTAGTCAACTTCGAAGTTTTTATAGATTGTCTAATTATGCCGCTCGTAGGTGGTTTTAGAACTATGCCGAGCCCGGACCCTTTCACGTTTGAGGCCCCGTTAGTAAAAAGGGTCCACACCCCCAATGATGTGCCCATTTTTAACAAGAGTTCTTTCTCTACCTCGGGCACGAGGGCAGGTGTTGGTTGATTTCCCAATGCACACGCAAGTGTACGTGGTCGACAAGTAATATAGGATTTTAAGTCCAGATATCGTACCCACAGGGACTTGTGATTAACTATCCACTAAACTAAACTCAAACAAATATTTAACTAGAATTAATCTAAAATAGTAAATCAAAAGATTAAATAGACAACTAACTTAAAGATGAATTCAAGGTAAATTGATATTCTAGAGTTATGGGTTGTTAAACAATCACGTTGAGTTTTCGACCTAAATCTTCTAATCAGGTTTATTGATTGACGAGGTTAATATTGCTCGTAGCCTTCTCCCGAAGTACAACTCGCCTATTCAAGCTAACCTAACGCCTATATTCCTATGGAATCAGGATTAACAAGAACGCATTAATAATTCCCGTATAATAACCAAGCAAGGCGATTAGGTATATTCCTATCCTAACCGCAAATCCGCTCCCCTGAAGGGTTAAGATCTTGCTCTACCCAATCTTATATGCAATCTAGAATTCCCTCTCCCGAGTTCAACCCTAGATTCGTAGATAGTATTCAATTGGTGATCAAGCAATTAAATAATTAAGCGCAAGATTGAATAAACAAACCAATTAAGATAAAACAATAAGAATAATTCAAGCTTCAACTACAACGTTCATGTAACACCCAAAAACTCTAGAACTAATAAACTATAAAACTAAAAGAAGAGAAGAGAAGAAAAACTAATAAGAATCCTCTTTCAAGCGTGGTGTGTTCCTCCACATCAATCCCCTTCAATGATCAATAATTCCCTTTGAAAATCCCCCCATGTTATGTTTTTGGGTCTATTTATATGTTTAGGATGAACCCTAAACGTGTAAAAGACTTCTATTCCAACTTGGAAACACTTAAAACCCGTCAAAACTCGGTTTCTGGCCGACTGGGGACCCTGGCGTTTCAGCCCAAACGCCTGGCTAAGGCCAGGCAGCCCCTGGCGTTTGGGCTCTAACGCCTGGCTAACGCCAGGCACCCCCTGGCGTTAGGGCTCTAACGCCTGGCTAAGGCCAGGCTGGGTCAGGCTGTTTGGCTCTGTCGCCCGGCTATCGCCCGGGTGTCCCCTTTCGCGTATTTTTTGACGTATTTGCATCCGTTTAGCTCCGTTTCCATTTCCAATTCACCTACACATAAAATAAACCCCATTAGGCATATACGACGTGTATTTTTATCATTAAAGAACATAAAATGCAAGGTATATAATGCTTAAAATCATGAATTCTAGCCACGCATCAGCAGGCGTAAAATCATCCATGAAGTCCGCCAAAATCTTAGACTTGATGGCCGTTCGGGTTTGGTACTCAATATCATACCCTCCGAGTAAGATGGCCCATTTGGCCAATCGGCCCGATAATTCGGGCTTATGCAAGATGTTTCAAAGAGGATATGTAGATCAAACACATATAGGGTGGCATTGAAAGTAAGGTTTCAATTTCTAGATGCACTTACTAATGCAAGATCTAGTTTTTCTAAGTGCGGATACGTGGTTTCAGCTTCTCATAGGGTCCGACTTACGTAAAGATAGGGAATTACGTACCTTGTTCTTCTCAAACCAACACACCACTTACTTCTACCTCAGACACAGCCAAATATAAGTATAGCGTTTCGTCCTCCTTCGAGGTATGGAGAAAAGGTGGGATCGAGAGATACCGCTTTAATTCTTCCAAGGCATGCTGGCATTCCAGTGTCCACTCGAATTTGTTTTTCTTCTTGAGAAAGGAGAAGAAGTGATGACTCCAATTTGATAACCTCGAGATGAATCGGCCTAAGTCTGATATCTGCTCGGTCAGCCGCTGTACTACTTTCACACTATTCACCACGGTGATCTCCTCGATGGACTTGATTTTGTCGGGGTTGGTCTCGATCCCCCTGTTCGATACCATGAAGCCCAAAAATTTTTCTGATCCGACTCCGCAGACGCATTTCTCGGGGTTGAGCTTCATGTATTACCTACTTAGGATATCGAATGTTTCCTGCAAATGAGTCAAATGGCCCTCTGCGCTCAGGTACTTAACTAACATGTAATCAATGTAAACTTCCATAGACTTGCCTATTTGATATTCGAACATCTTATTACCTAGGCGTTGATATGTGGCTCCCGCAATTTTTAGTCCGAAGGGCATTACATTATAACAATATGTGCCATACTTCGTGATGAATGAAGTCTTTTCCTGGTCCTCTGGGTTCATTTGAATTTGATTGTACCTAGAGTAGGCGTTGAGAAATGTAAGGATCTCGTGGCCGGCCGTGGCGTCGATCAAACAATCGATGTTGGCTAATGGAAAGGAATCTTTAGGGCAGGCTTTATTTAAATCTTTATAATCTACACACACTCTCAATTTATTTCCCTCTTTGGCACTACTACTACATTAGCTAACCACTCGGGGTATTTCACCTCCCTTATGGATCCTATTTTGAGAAGCTTTGTTACCTCGTCCTTGATGAATGCATGCTTTACTTTGGACTGAGGCCTCCTTTTTTTGCTTTACCGGTTGGAACCTGGGGTGGACGCTTAGTCGATGGGTGCTTATTTCCGGCGGGATTCCTGTCATGTCCAAATGGGACCAAGCGAAGCAATCAATGCTATCAATAAGAAATTTAATGAGTTTTTTCCTGAGATTGGGGGTTAATCCCGTTCCCAGGTATATCTTTCGATCTGGAAGATGTTCAACCAATACGGCCTGTTCGAGCTCTTCGACTATTGACTTCGTTGCATCTGACTCTTCGGGGGAAAAGAATGATCGAGAAGTGAGGAAGTCTTCTTCGTCGTCCCTGACTACATCTCACTAATCACCTGTCCGCTCGTAGGTGGTTTTAGAACTATGCCGAGCCCGAACCCTTTCACGTTTGAGGCTCCGTTAGTAAAAAGGGTCCACACCCCTGATGATGTGCCCATTTTTAACAAGAGTTCTTTCTCTACCTCGGGCACGAGGGCAGGTGTTGGTTGATTTCCCAATGCACACGCAAGTGTGCATTGGTCGACAAGTAATATAGGATTTTAAGTCCAGATATCGTACCCACAGGGACTTGTGATTAATTATCAACTAAACTAAACTCAAACAAATATTTAACTAAAATTAATCTAAAATAGTAAATTAAGAGATTAAAGAGACAACTAACTTAAAGACGAATTCAATGTAATTTGATATTCTAGAGTTATGGGTTGGCAAACAATCACGTTGAGTTTTCGACCTAAATCTTCAAATCAGGTTTATTGATTGACGAGGTTAATATTGCTCGTAGCCTTCTCCCGAAGTACAACTCGCCTATTCAAGCTAACCTAACGCCTATATTCCTATGGAATCAGGATTAACAAGAACGCATTAATAATTCCCGTATAATAACCAAGCAAGGCGATTAGGTATATTCCTATCCTAACCGCAAATCCGCTCCCCTGAAGGGTTAAGATCTTGCTCTACCCAATCTTATATGCAATCTAGAATTCCCTCTCCCGAGTTCAACCCTAGATTCGTAGATAGTA